>JAUCMX010000024.1:7023243-7063243 GCA_033459395.1 Hemibagrus guttatus
AGCAGTTTGTAAAGGTCAGTCTATTTTCTGCTACAGAAAAGTGTTCAGGACTTTCTGTTTTCTTAGTAAGATGATCCACAACATATTGAAAACTGATAACAAAAATGTACAGTTTCATGATTTAATAAATATAAAAATATAATTGTTGGTAAATTAAGTGATATAAAAGGAATAAAACACTCCAGAATGTTTTGTTATTAAAGTGGTATTTATTTATTCCCCACCTTCACCCAGACTGAGCTAAGGGTGCCTGGGTGACCGAAAGGTCACATTTCTCTTTCTCTCCCAGGCTGCACTGAGGTTGCTTGTCCTCAATAAGGTCAGTCCACTCTGTAACAGATGACTGTGATCACTCAATTCTCTCCTCAGGCTTATAGCTCCATGATGCTCTGTTTTCAATGACGGATTGACCCACCAGAGAGCCCCCGGGCGCAGCTCCACTAAGGGACCTCTGTCCATGAAACATCTGTACAGCTCCACACCAAACAGATGTACCGAGTTCTTTGCTCTCATTGTCCTGCTCCCAAAACAGGCAGAAGAGCCACTCTACTGATCCATCAGAGATGATGACAGGTAGATTTGTTCTCGGGTGTGTGTTTTCAGGGGATAAGTACACTCTGGATGACCACATGATGGCTCATTGGAGCTTTCACTGCTGCCATGCCTCAGAGGTAAAGTGGTCACTTTCATTTTGGACATTGCTCAACTAGGCCAGACAGTCTGCATACCAAAATCTCCTGGCTGGAAAACAGCATGGTGTGCAGTATCTTCTACTCTGACACTCTGGGAATGTATCATCAAACAGTAAACATGCTCTGATTCACCCAATCTTGGCTAGGGCAAAAACTAATGGAAACACTTGTTTGAAGGTTTTTACTTGCTAAGCAACATCTGGAAATTTAGTTATCAAGAATATGAGAGAAGGTAGAAATACAACAGCTTTGTCTCTGACCAAATAGTTGAATCTGTGCCTCAAATCACATGCTGATTTTGGTTAGAGGGTGTAAATTTATATCCCTTTTTTTTTTGCTTTCTAAAAATAATTAATGAAAAACTAATCCCAGCCGGCAGTTCCAACAAGCTTCTCTGGTATGACACAAACTGCTTAAATAATTTTTTTTTAATAATTATATATTTTTAAAATTATTTTTAATAATTCTAAATTTATTTTTTAATATTTATTTATTAGCCAGATTTATTAATATGGAAATTGATATTTAAATAAATCATTTTTATTTATGATTTAGATTTATTTCTTAAATTACAACAGCTATTTTTCCCTTCATATTTTTCCGTAAGATAGTTTGCTTGCATGTGCATGCAGTAAAATGTAGAAATGTCAGATTAATCCATCAGGAGATCATCCACCACTATATTCTTGCTGTAGAGTTTGTGGGGTGTTTTAATCAACTGTCTTGCAAAAAGGTCGCTTTCTGACTATTAGAGTAACTGGTATATTTTAAAATGTGGCAGAATGTAGAGATACCATCAGGAAAACTTACTAACATCTTGTTTTAGATCTCAGGGGTGCTAAAACTTCTTTATATTCAGAAACCATTTTGGAAAGATTTTTATACAAACCCATTTAAGCAGATTGTGTTCCTAATGAGGTAAACATGGCATGTTGTGTTATGAACAGTTCACTCCCATATTAGTTTGTGTAACCCGGTGACACATATATGGAATTTTTAAACACTACAAAATGCAATTTTCATGTGATTGTGTGTACACTCATGATCGCAACAGAACATGGCTATAATTCATACTCTAGCCCTACTGCCTGCAGCAGAGAGCATAAAATCCAGTAATTTATTGGACCATATACTATAATAACACATGTTTTTAATAACATCAGGAGCTCAGGTGCTTCTTCAGTCGTTTGTTGTCATGAGATTGCACTACTGTAACTGGCTTCAGGATGGTCTTCTCCTGCATGCCATCTGACCCCGCACCCATCTCATCCAGAATGCAGCTGTGTAGCTTGTAATCAATCTCCCCGAGCTCACTTACATCACCCCATTGCTGCTTCCTGCATCCTTCTAATTTAAAAGTGTTGCACAGGCAAAAAATGGACCAGCCCTTAACTACCTGAAGGCATTGAACCCTGATCTGCACCACAAGGTTACGTCTGTGTGGGTAGCTTGGCTCAACATGATGTACCATCCCTCAAGATGCAAGAAAAACCTCCATCAGTGTGCTTCTCTGTTCTGACAGAAAAAGCTGGACTTATACTCTTGTACCTCGTCTGTAACTACCTAGATTTAACCATTTAAGACGTAATAGATTTGTGTTTATTGTATTTTTTAGACACTGATCTTGTTGTCCTAGCATGAAAATATGTTGATGGAGATTACAAAACACTTTCGGATAAGGACATTACTAATATGTTTACATTATGTTGGATAAGCTTTAGATTTTGGTAGTTTTCACACTGAGCACATTTGCTGTAGTTTAAATCAGAATGTGTATTGGTCTGTTTTCAAACTGACTTGATTCTATCGATCCTCAACACATTCATATCGACTCACCATAGTTTTAGTTTGTTTTATAATTTTTGTACTATTATGCATAGTAAGGCACCTACATTTTATATTTCTGGCATTTGTCAGACATCCTTATCCAGAGCAACTTACATTTTAGCTCATTTTATACTACCGAGGGTTAAGGGCCTTGCTCAAGGGCCCAGCAGTGGCAGCTTGGTGGACATGGGATTTGATCTCACAACCTTCCAACCAGTAATCCAACACATTAACCACCTCATCTGTCTCTTCTGTGTCCCACAACATTCACCTGCCACTTATGGTACACGTGTTGTAGAAACTAATGATCATTATCGAATAAAAACTATGTGCAGGATGCTTCCTGAACAAGCATGGACCCGAGTACAAGTCGAGTTGCGTTCATGTTCATGGGAATCGTAGCACAGTTCCAGTGTAACCAAACCCACACCACTTCCTTGGTTTCGGTACCACAGTGTTCGTCCTGATCCAAATGACAGTGTTGACGTTACCAATTTTTTTTATGTGAACTGTGTTCTGTTTCAGAATAACCTCCCAGTCTGAAAGCCTCCTTAGTGACCAGTCTCATATCTGTAATAACTTAATAATAACCATAATAAATCTAGCAGCTATAATAGTACAGCAGCAATAGCAGCAGCTTTCTAACATTGTTTTTAAAAGGAAATTGCACACTGTCTCACTATGATTTGAACTCCTAGAGTTCTCTGTGAGCAATTGAGCTTTGCTGACTTTTTTAAACTGTAACTTGCAACAACTTGATCAGTTTGATGGCATTAAAGGTTACCGCTGCATGATCGATTAGACATTAAACCCAACAGGGTTTATTTCATACATATAACACCTTAAAATGAAACCATTTTAGGATATATCCTGCAGTTTTTCATTGGTTATTATTTTTCTCCACACACATCCACACTCACACAGAACTGAATAATTTGATAAGTGTTTATTGCAACTCATAAAATATATGTCAGCTTATTACCAACCTCAGAAACAGTCACTGCTGACTGCCAAGTTTAGACAGAGAGAAAAGGGTGAAAGAGGTCTAATTTTAAAAAAGACATGTCAGTATTTCTAATATTGTTTTAAACAATATTATTACAACCAGAAGAAAAGACTTGCAACATATATAGGATGCTGCACATATAAAGGATAGAGGAAAAAAAAAAAGCAAGAACAAAAAAAAATTTTTTGCATATTTTGTGTTTTTTATGAAACTCTCATGCTGGATAATTAGATTCACTTGGAATATGGTTGGATGAGTTATTGAGTAAACAAATAATATTAATATTTGAAAGATTACGCTACATAACTAGAAATAAAAGGAAACGTCTTCTTGCTGGAATTTAAGCAGTATTCAATCTGATACTATTTATTTCCCAGAACTATACAGTAAAATACATAAATGAGATTAAAAATAAATAAATACATAAATACATAAATAAATAAATAGATAGATAGATAGATAGATAGATAGATAGATAGATAGATAGATAGATAGATAGATAGATAGATAGATAGATAGATAGATAGATAAATAAATAAATAAATGAATACCAACATTTATACTTGTTTATGTGTTTATGCAAGCAACCCACAATAGTAAAGTGAAAAGCTATTAAAAGTAATTAATATTGTATAGATTAAAACACATTAACATTTATAACCTTTTAATCCACCAGCCTGGTATTTGTTTATTAATCTTAAAGATTTTTTTACTAAAAAGAAACAAAGTTATAAAGTAATAATTTTATAGGAAGTCTTCAGGACTGAGGGCTTTGTCTTTCTAGGTTCTATTTTGTCTAAATCAATTTTAAGAGATTAAAAGTTGCACAACATTGATGTAAATATAAAAGGATAAAAAAAAGATTATATTCTGTAATTAATACAAATATATAATTTGTATTACTTGTGGCATGTGGTTGTGTTATATGAAGATTTTTAAGAAAAAATGAAGATGATAATAACAAGAAAATAATTCATCAGTCTTTCAGAAAAATTCATGTTGGGGCACATCACATGACTGCAGCACTGATTAACAGCATGCTGTAATTGGGTGGTTTAATAAAATAGATATTAAATTGAAATATTAAGTGAAATAATTTAAATAGAAATGAAATGTAAAGGTGGAAGTCCTGATTTCAGTCAGTAATTTTATTTAGATCAGTACAGAGCTATAGTGCTATGGTCAGTATTATTATTCATTCATTCATTCATTGTCTACCGCTTATCCGATCTATTCTCGGGTCACGGGGAGCCTGTGTCTCAGGCGTCATTGGGCATCAAGGCAGGATACACCCTGGACAGAGTGCCAACCCATCACAGGGCACACACACACAAACTCTCATACTACAGAGAATTTAAAGATGCCAATCAACCTACAATGCATGTCTTTGGACCAGGGGAGGAAACCGGAGTACCCGGAGGAAACCCCCGAGGCACGGGGAGAACATGCAAACTCCACACACACATGGCGGAGGTGAGAATCAAACCCCCAACCCTGGAGGTGTGAGGCAAACGTGCTAACCACTAAGCCACAGTGCCCCCCATAATAATAATAATAATAATAATAATAATAATAATAATAATAATTAATTATTATTATTATTATTATTATTATTATTATTATTATTATTATTATTATTATTATTATTATTATTATTATTATTATTATTATTTTTATTATTATTATTATTATTGATGTGCAAAAATGCTCCACATGCAATCACTCTCTCTCTCTCTCTCTCTCTCTCTCTCTCTTTCTCACACACACACACACACACACACACACACACACACACACACACACACACACAAAGTGGACTGTCTGAATCTGGCCCGTGACTATGCCAAGTCCCACACACTTGGCTGAAAAAAAAAATGGTGTGTGAAAATAAAGGTGCTGAAAATGAAACGAGTTCTCCTGCTTTCAACCTTTTCATACAAACAGTTCTCCTCATTATCTGATACCCGATTATGCTCTTTTTTCTTTCAACAAATGTCAGAGCATAAGCTAATACTCGGGTGACTTAAGGACGTATAAGGACTCACTTTATATTTCTCGCTAAATGTGTGCACTTCTCTTGCGCTGTGTAAACTGCAAACAGCTCAACATCCAAATGAAGCCTAGACACATTACCCAGGCAAATATGTTCACTTACCATAATTTGAGTGGGTGGCATTAGAGCAAATCTACAGCACCACACACACACACACACACACACACACACACAAAGGACTCCTCAAAGGCCCCCATTCAGAAGATGATCTGCACACAACATTTTGCTGCTTTCATCAAGGTTGTGTGTTAAACATCAGCAAATAGCGAGTCTGTTTTCTGGTCTCCTGAATCAGCTTTATGACAACTGGTCATTAAATGCACATGCGTTTGCAAACACACACACACACACACACACACACTCACACACACACACACATGTGGCAGTGCCAGTTTTTCAGCATATTATATCTTTCTTTGTCTCAGTTTGTTGGAAACATTCAGCAACTTTGATTAACCTCTTCCTGCACCAGAACTCTCCAACTCTTGCCTTATTTCTTTTAAAACCAATCAGAAAAATGTGGGAATTTCGTTTAGCCTAGATTAAGCCTATTTTTTCCCCTAGTTTTTCAAGTTTTCAAGGCAGGAATACTGCTCTTGACACCTGATTTACTGAGACAATACATTTTCATTTAGCCTCCTACTCAACCTAGAAAAGAAATAATAGCTCATATTTTTACAAAAAGGGAGTTAATCCATTAGTTAGTCTTGACATTTGTTTAAAATGAACCTCTTTTAGATGAACCAATATCAGATTTCCCCCACAATCTGTCTCACCTATTTTTTTATCAATTTTTTTAAATCAAAAATGTCTTACAGAGTAAAAATAAAACATATTTATAAAAATGACCAGAATTTATAGATCATAGCGACCATACACATAAACTCTCATTATGAAACCCCATTTATTTCTATTCTCAAACCTGATTGGTCAGAAGGTGTTGATTAATTTACTGAAACAGCATCTCTGACAGTTCCAACTGTAATTCCTATCACAGGTTGATATCGGTGTATGTTATTGTTTCTGTAGTAACAGCTTATTCCGATTTATACGGTGAACAGTCCTTATGAGGAAATGTAAGTTTCTTGGAGTTTGTAAGGAGTTTATTTAATATTTATGGAAGGAGTCTGCAGTGTCAGCACTTTGAAACAGTTAACAGAGTTAAGCTGCAACTGTAATCTTCCAGCACGGGAAAGTCTTCAGGATGGAGAGCTTTGACATTCTTAGTAGCGGGACAAGATTCTGGAGTGAATTAGATGAGGTGATGGAGAGTATTCCCGCGGGTGAGAGAGTGGTGATAGGAGCGGATTTTAATGGACATGTTGGCGAGGGGAACACAGGTGATGAGGAGGTGATGGGCAAGTTTGGAGTTAAGGAAAGGAACCTGGAAGGACAGATGGTAGTGGACTTTGCTAAGAGGATGGACATGGGTGTGGTTAACACTTATTTTCAGAAGAGGGAGGAGCATAGAGTGACTTACAAGAGTGGAGGTAGGAGAACACAGGTAGACTACATTCTATGTAGAAGAGGCAATCTGAAAGAGATTAGTGACTGTAAAGTGGTAGTGGGAGAGAGTGTAGCCAGACAGCATAGGATGGTGGTGTGTAGGATGACTTTGATGGTCTGTAAGAAGAAGAGGTCAAAGATAGAGAAGAAAACCAAGTGGTGGAAGCTGAAAAAGGAGGAATGTTGTGAGGAATTTAGACAGAAGTTGAGGCAGGCTCTGGGTGGTCAGGTAGTGCTGCCAGATGACTGGGAAACTACAGCAGAAGTGATCAGGGAGACAGGGAGAAAGGTGCTGGGTGTGTCATCTGGAAGGAGGAAAGAAGATAAGGAGACTTGGTGGTGGAATGAGGAAGTTCAGGATAGTATCCAGAGGAAAAGGTTAGCCAAGAAGAAGTGGGACATGGACAGGACTGAAGAGAATAGACAGGAATACAAGGAGTTACAGCGCAGAGTGAAGAGGGAGGTGTCTAAGGCCAAGCAGAAGGCATATGAAGAGTTGTACACTAGGTTAGACACTAGAGAAGGAGAGAAGGACTTGTACAGGTTAGCTAGGCAGAGGGATCGAGATGGGAAGGATGTGCAGCAAGTTAGAGTTATTAAGGATAGAGATGGAAGGGTGCTCACAAGTGAGGAGAGTGTACAGAGGAGATGGAAGGAATACTTTGAGGAGCTGATGAATGAGGAAAATGAGAGGGAAAAAAGAGTAGAAGGGGTGAACTCTGTGGAACAGAAAGTAGATAAGATTAGAAAGGATGAAGTCAGGAAGGCTTTGAAGAGGATGAAAAGTGGGAAGGCAGTTGGTCCTGATGACATCCCGGTGGAGGTCTGGAAGTGTCTGGGAGAGGCAGCAGTGGAATTTTTAGCTAATTTGTTCAACAGGGTTTTAGAGAGTGAGAGGATGCCTGAGGAATGGAGAAGAAGTGTGTTAGTGCCGATCTTTAAGAATAAGGGTGACGTGCAGAGTTGCAGTAACTATAGGGGGATAAAATTGATGAGCCATACAATGAAGGTATGGGAAAGAGTAGTGGAAGCTAGGTTAAGGAAGGTAGTGGACATTTGTGAGCAGCAGTATGGCTTCATGCCCAGAAAGAGCACAACGGATGCAATTTTTGCTCTGAGGATTTTGATGGAGAAGTATAGGGATGGTCAGAAGGAGTTGCACTGTGTGTTTGTAGACTTGGAGAAAGCATATGACAGGGTGCCAAGAGAAGAGCTGTGGTACTGTATGAGGAAGTCAGGAGTAGCGGAGAAGTATGTCAGAGTGGTGCAGGACATGTATGAGAGGAGCAGGACAGTGGTGAGGTGTGCTGTAGGTCAGACAGAGGAGTTCAATGTGGAGGTGGGACTGCATCAGGGATCGGCTCTGAGCCCCTTCCTGTTTGCTATAGTGATGGACCAGTTGTCAGAGGAGGTCAGACAGGAGTCTCCTTGGACAATGATGTTTGCAGATGACATTGTGATCTGTAGTGAGAGCAGGGAGAAGGTGGAGGAAAACCTGGAGAGGTGGAGGTTTGCGCTGGAGAGAAGAGGAATGAAGGTCAGTCGTAGTAAGACTGAGTACATGTGTGTGAATGAAAGGGAGGGAAGTGGAACAGTAAGGTTACAGGGTGAAGAGGTGAAGAAGGTACAGGAGTTTAAGTACTTGGGGTCAACAGTCCAGAGTAATGGAGAGTGTGGGAAAGAGGTAAAGAAGCGAGTGCAGGCAGGTTGGAATGGGTGGAGAAAGGTGTCGGGAGTTCTGTGTGATCAGAAAATATCAGCGAGAATCAAGGGGAAGGTGTACAGGACAGTGGTGAGACCGGCCATGCTGTATGGTTTAGAGACAGTGTCACTGAGGAAGAGACAGGAGTCAGAGCTAGAGGTAGCAGAGCTGAAGATGTTGAGGTTCTCTTTGGGAGTGACAAGATTGGACAGGATTAGGAATGAGTACATCAGAGGGACAGCCCATGTTGGACGTTTGGGGGACAAAGTTAGGGAGGCCAGATTAAGATGGTTTGGACATGTTCAGAGGAGGGACAGTGAGTATATTGGTAGGAGAATGTTGGACATGGGGCTGCCAGGCAGGAGGCAAAGAAGAAGGCCAAAGAGGAGGTATATGGATGGAATTAATGAGGATATGAAGCTAGTGGGTGCAAGGGTTGAGGATGCAGAAGATAGGGATAGGTGGAGAGAGATGATTCGCTGTGGCGACCCCTGAAGGGAAAAGCCGAAAGAAGAAGAAGAAGAAGAGTAGCGGGACAAGATATATTTTTGTTTCAAGAAAGAAAGAAGAGAGACTATAATGTAAAGAAAGGAACTTGCTTTCATGATGTTAAAAATGTCTACAAACAGAAATGAAGTATGCTTTTTCATTGCTGTTGTATAAGAGGAATAAAATCCTTCATGAGATTTTGGAAAATAAGAAGTGGGGCATGAAGCCTTTATTATCGCCACACATACATTACAGCATAGTGGAATTCTTTTCTTCGCATATCCCAGCTGAGGAAGTTGGGGTCAGAGCGCAGGGGCAGCTATGATACAGCGCCCCTGGAGCAGAGAGGGTTAAGGGCCTTGCTCAATTGCCCAACAGTGGAGCTTGGTGGTGCTAGGGCTTGAGCCCCGATCCTCCGATCAACGACCCAGAGCCTTAACCACTTGAGCCACCACTGCCCCCGACTATAATCGACTTCATAATGTTTATAGGCACTCTGCTTTAAGTAAGGCCATATTATCCCATCTCGCCATTGATTGTTTTCCTATAACAACTCACACGCAAGTGGTTTATTCTCTGGTTGGTTAATTGGAAGATCAAGTTCAAACCCCAGCACCGCCAAGCTAACACTGTTGGTCCCGTGAACAAGGCCCTTAATCCTCTCTACTCCAGGGACACTGCATCATGCTTGACCTTGGGCTCTGACCTCAACCTCCAAAGCTGGGATATATGAAGAAAAGAATTTCAATGTATATGTGGCAAAAAGAAAGGCTTTGTCTTCTTCTTTATTTCTTGCTTACTCTTCTCTATAGTCAGTCTACACATGACAATATTCCCAACAATTGTTATAACGATAATAATTCAAACGATTCAGGTTAAGTTTTGAAGTTAGGGTTAAGGGTGGGTTTAACATAGCTCTAATCAAAACTTTATTGCTATAAGACAAAAGGAAACCTAATTATTCAACAAAACCATATTTTTAGCTATGAACTAATCACTAATTGCTAACTCACTTTTGGTGCTCATCAGGACATTTGTAATTGAGTCATGTATAGCTGAGCCTTCACAAATTCTGTTTCAAACTAAGATGAATACTCGTCTGGAAATAATATTCAGCAGGAATGCTGGGATTAATCAGACACAGTGAATAAAAAATTTTCTCGTCAAAGCATCAAAGGACTCCTACTGTACATCACAGCTAGAGTACATCTGCGATATCTGAAGACAAAACACATTCAGAAAGACGACTGTCTTATTTTCCTACAGAAACGACCGTGTTTCCGAGTGATAGCAAGATCTCAAAACTATATTTGTCTGCATGAGCTCATAAAAATATATGTCTAGTTTACTTTTTGATAATAAATAAGAATTGCCAGTCTTTCTTTCCCAGGCCAGGTTTGAAATCTTAGCCACAGTATGCCTGTCGAGAAATAGCTTCTCGTCTCTAATTAGGGGGCAAAAACTTGCAAAATTCCTTAGCGCACTTGTCTGAAATGGTAAGCGAGCACTCAGGGCCATTTCACACGCTGCCTGCGAACTGCACGTTCCATCCTTCCTAGCCGATCTCGCTCCCACTTCAAAATATTTGCCGTGAACGACTTGTGAAGTGAGGGCTTTGAAATGTCTAAACTGCACCCATTCATTGCAGTCTATCAGCGCGAGCACATCAAAGTGCAGCGAGTCTCTCAGATCTGCTTGGCTCAGTCGAACAGCACTGTATATGGATGTCGGCATGCGTTATTGGTATTCATGACACATACTTCTAAACTGGCCCAATATGCACGGCTGTTATTTGTAAATACACTTCAAACATCTCGATGGTAGTTTAGTATGTGGGGAGAATGTGGCAGGTTTTTCGACAAAATATCTCCATTATTGGATGCCATCAGAAATGGAGCCAAATAGTTTAGATCAGTATTTATTCCATAACGTGTTATTTGGATCAAGTTCTTCTGCCTGTTTTTCTCCCACCAGACCACTGATGCAAATTTTCATTGCCCTTCAGCCCTCTCTCTCTCTCTCTCTCTCTCTCTCTCTCTCTCCCTCTCTCTCTCTTTTCTCTCTCTCTCTCTCCCCTCTCTCTCTCTCTCTCTCTCTCTCTCTCTCTCTCTCTCTCTCACTCTCTCTGGCTGCGCTGGATAAATGCAGTAATCTCACAGGAAAACAAGGCTAATCTGCAGAACAATGCAGAAACTAATAATGTCTCCTCATCAGAGACGCGTCCTCTCATTGGCTTTGCTCACCACATAAATGCACCCCTTGATCTGCTGATTGGAACAAAGAGAGAGAGAGAGAGAGAGAGAGAGAGAGAGAGAGAGAGAGAGAGAGAGCGAGAGCGGGGAGAGAGAGAGAGAGAGAGCGCAGAATAGACCAGGCCATTATTCTTACACTCTTAGAAAAAAATGGTTTGTTTACATGGTAACCTAATGACTACATGTTAATGCCTAAATATGTTCTTATTCTAAGTAGATGCTAAGCAGAACTATTTCTTTTTTTCTTTCAGAAACCACTTTATCCCATGTGTTAACTCTGGGTTAAGCTATCCCAGGAACACTAGGTGCTCGGAGGGAATACACACAGGACATGACACTAGAATGTTGCACAGCACCATGAACACATACAGATTCACACCTAGGGACAATTTAGTGGAGCCAAAAAAAACCCCTCTTTTTTTGAGGTCGGAGGAAAGCAGAGAACCAAATACACATTTTATTTTACATACACCCTCATATCCAGTATGACAATGAAATGCTTTTTTCGACTGTCTGTGTAGACAATAAATCAAGATAAAGTGAAAATTAAAAAAGTATTTAAAATAGGATAGTAAAAAAAAATAGAGGAAGATAAAAACACAAAAATTGAATAATTAAGTAAATAAATGCAATTTGCTGTACAATATAGTAAATAAAATAATCTAGAAAATATAGGGATTAAAAGAAAAAGATATGACATTTGAATACATTGACTGATATGTTGATATGAGTAAAATGAGTGTGAATATATTATTGAATAAAGTGCAAAGTGTGTGCAATGGCTGTACTGTTATAGTGCACACACTTTGTACCCAGAGGAACCACACAGGGACATGAGGAGGACAGACGGTTATATAAGCTCAGGATCAAACCCTGGGACACTGAAACTGCACCAGATTTTTATACAGTATACAGTTTCTTCCGATTCAGGCCTGAATTAATGAATGAATGACTAGGTGTGAAAGAACGTTTTATTTCTACCCTACTCCTATTTTGCACATGATGCAAGTATTCTTTTGTAAATCATTCACAAAACATCCATTTGTTGCTCACCCGTCACTTTGCACCCCCAAATTAGCAGGCATTATTTGGGATCTTAGTAAACCAGGGACTCAATATCATAATAGGATCTGGGGGTTATGAAGGCATTATAAGCAACAGTATTACACAAACCAATGGAAATACTCAGCAACAATAACAATACAAGACTGTGTGTGTGTGTGTGTGTGTGTGTGTGTGTGTGTGTGTGTGTGTGTGTGTGTGTGTGTGTGTGTGTGTGTGTGTGGAGGGGTGGGTGGGTGTTGGGGAGTGTTATCAAGTGCTCATCATCCAAGACCAGACATTTCCCTTCTCATCAAGCGTGTTCCTTTGTGCCGTCTCTGCTGTTCCTTTCAGGCTGTTAAGACAATTAACGAATAAATGAATGACAATCAGTGGATGAAATGAAAACGTGACAACAGGTTAAAATGGTGGAGGAGATGGAAAACCGACAGGATTCACGAGGACTTATTGGAAGAGAGAGAAAGACATGAGTGTGGGTGGGGGAAAAGAGAGAGAGAGAGAGAGAGAGAGAGAGAGAGAGAGAGAGAGAGAGAGAAATAAAAAAGAAAGAAAGGAAGAAATAAAAAATTAGGTTGAATGAGAATGTGTGTGTGTGAGAGAGAGAGAGAGAGAGAGAGAGAGAGAGAGAGAGAGAGAAAGTAAGAAATAAAGGCGCTTCGTTGCTTTCTTCCAGGTGCCTCTATCCGCATGATTTCATCCCAGCACCACAATCAACCCCCTTAATGAAATATGTAATTAACATATTATAATTGTGGTAAGGATGGTTTTGACAGAAATCATTTTCCATATCTAATTCTATGCTAATTTAATCTGTTCCTCACTCCCCGACATGACCCTTGGTGATTAAGTTTCATGGCAGATTTCTTCCTCTTGCCGCCGCTATGTGCGTACATGAGGGAGAAAGAATGTGTGTGTGTGTGTGTGGTGAACCTGTGTGTGTATATTTGTGTGTGTGATTTCCAGGCTCTTGACGGACGGGCATGGGTGACGCCGGCCTCTCAGACGTGGCTGTCAGTGTGCGCTGTTGGAGCAGATGGCCCAGAATGGCAGGAGACGGAGGAGAGGCAGCGGGCGGGCGATATGTGTGGTCTGCACTCCTCCACATGAGCAAAGGAGGGAAGAGGGGGAAAAGAGAGGAGAGGAGAGGTGAGGTGAGTGAGAGTGCAGGAGAGAGGGAGGGAGGGAAGGAGGGAGGAGAGTGGAGGAGAGTGGAGAAGAGTATAGGAGAGAGGTGGCTCACTAACCAGTCTTAGAGAAGAGGTTGCACTTTGTCAAACGTTTCCTCACATTTGACATTCTTCCTCTCAGTTCCGCCGTGTTAATGTCAGTTTTAAAGAAGGCCGCTGGTGACAGCCAGCCGATGCTGGCACAGCTCTGAGAAAAACACTTTCTCCGTGTTTGAGGAACACCTTTCAAACTCCGCTCACTTTCTGAATGATCCTATTTATGTGGTTATCATACTCAGCCGCAGTAGTGGAACATAATAAGAATATCAAGCTTTGAGTTGTAACACACAGAGACACAGAGACACACCCAATTCTAGTCTTACTATCTTTGTGAGGACCTTATATTAAAGGATTATTTATGAGCCATACACCTAAATCTAACTGTAACTACAGTAAGTAAAGGGAAAACCGTTGACTGTGTTTCTTTCTTTCTTTCTTTCTTTCTTCCTTTCTTTCTTTCTTTCTTTCTTTCTTTCTTTCTTTCTTTCTTTCTTTTCAAGGTTCCTTGTGAAGACCTCACAAATGTCCCCACAAAGTAAAAACAGATAAATCAAACAAACAAAACAAAATCAGATATTCCTATCTTTGTTGAGACATTATATAATCATGTCAAGTGTGTGTTATTATATAAACGATGTAAAGTTTGTAACGTTGATGCCATGGAAATATGAGAGATGAGAGAATTTGAAAATTTTTTATTTTTCATTTATTACGATTCTTTACAAGGGGGGACATGGTGGCTTAGTGGTTAGCATGTTTGCCTCACACCTCTAGGGTTGGGGGTTCGATTGCCGCCTCCGCCATGTGTGTGTGGAGTTTGCAGGTTTCCTCCGGGTACTCCGCTTTCCTCCCCCAGTCCAAAAACATGCGTGGTAGGTTGATTGGCATCTCTAAATTGTCCGTAGTGTGTGTGATTGCGTGAGTGAATGAGAGTGTGTGTGTGTGTGCCCTGTGATGTGTCGGCACTCCGTCCAGGGTGTATCCTGCCTTGATGCCCAATGACGCCTGAGAGGGAGGCGCAGGCTCCCCGTGACCCAAGTATAGTTCGGATAAGCGGTAGACAATGAATGAATGATTCTGAATGATGTCAAAATGATATCAAAATATATGACAAAATACACTGAAATCTATAAAGTAGCAAACTTTTTGGAGATTTGATGTTTCTATGTTTTAATGATCAAATGTACTGTATATTTACAACAGTTAACAAATGCCCTAAGGAAATACACAAATAAATAAATCAAAACCTCACAGGTTTATTTATTACAATAATACACAGTAATACATGTTTCTTAAACAATAAACATTAATAAACAGTTCTTTCCCTTGACAGCATATCCCCATTGAAGTTAATAAGAAAGCTATAAGGAAATCATAAAAACGCTCCATCTTCATCACTTTCCTGTGTCTGAAAACTTGCATTTGCAGCTTCTGACTGTTACAAAGCACTCACACTGGAGACTCCTTCCAAAAATGCCCAGTAAACATTTCTTCTTAAATCTGGACTATTACACAAGCTTGTGATTTGGGCATTGGTGGCTCAGTGGTAGGTTTCTCACCTATCATGTGGACGCCCCGGGTTCAATTCCCAGCCAATGCCCAATCCCCAGCCACTGGATGCAGTGCCGGTCCCAAGCCCGGAAAAAAATGGGAGGGTTGTGTCACGAAGGGCATCTGGCATAAAACCTGTGCCAAGTTGTTGTGCGAACCTGTTGGTCTGCCCAAACAGGGAACGGCCGAAAGCAACTTCTTCTACCCAAGCTTGTGATTTGTGAATTCAAGCCATTGAGTAAGTTTCTACTATAGAAACAATGATGTGTTATGAAGTCCACCAGGAGTTTGCTGTTACAGCTAAATACAGCTAAAAATATTCATTTTGTTGCAGCTGAAACTAGGAAAACTCCTTAAACTGGAAACATCGCAAGGATCTTCTTTTAAAAGTCCTACCAGAGAAGGCACATGTGTGATTACTTTCTATGATGGCTACTTTCTTTGATGGCAAAAAAATCGCAAAATCCTGGAAAGAGCTCAATAATCTGAACCTTGCAGGCTTATAAAATGTCACAATATCCCTCTTTTAACCTAAAGCAAATGGCTTAAAACTCAATCACTTTCATACTTGTTGAGATTTCTGGTCTGCCCCACACAGGTCCCAAACAGACACTGAGTATTGAATATTCTTTTTCACTTAATTCACTTCAGATTTAAGCGATGATGGTGATTTGTCAAGTTGATTGCAGATTTGTCAAGTTGATTAACAAAAGTACTTAAAAAGTAGTTCACAGTGTAGTTAAAATGAATCTAGTTCTATGAATCACCCTCTATCTCTATCTGTCTCTGTTTTCAGCCTGTGCGTCAGTCACACATTCCGAGCCAGTAACAATTACTATAACAATCCACGATTATAGTATGAGAACATCTCTGTGAATGAAAAAAAAAACAGAAGCAAGAATGATCACTCTGATCATTTAGAGATGGCGAGTATCCAATTGACATTTAACCATTACCTTTTCAACGCCACATCTATCAGAAACAAAATGAACACAGCTGGGTTTTTTTTATGTTGAGTCATATGGCATCGTATGGAAAGAGAGTGAGGGATTAATTTTGTGGGATTGGAATCAGGCCATTGACTTGGGAGAAAATGAGGTGCTATCAGTCCATCTCTTGTTGCACAGATGTCTGAGAATGAGAGTTGCCCCCCACCTGAAGTGCCTCCTCTCATGTGTGTCGCAAAGGTCAAGTAACTAGGGATGCAAAGCGGACTAGAATTAATGCACAACAGCTGAGTGCAGAAGGAATGTGGCGATGAGTGACAGCATGTATGCTGCTGCATAATGAGCAGATCTGGCTCTTAAATCTCAAGCTCCTGTTCAGGCTCTGTAGCCCTTCATGCCCTCAGGTGGGCTAACCTCCCTGTGCGGACGCAGAGAACATCCAGTGCCCGCTAGGCTGAGGTGTGGGCATGAAACTCTACAGGAAGCTGACGGCTGCCTCAGAACGCCTGCATGTCTCCTTCAGTAGATAATCTGAGACAAAGTTGACAGTGTCATAGTCTGTGTGTCCTTGACAAGCCAGCGAAATAAATTTCCCTGTTGTAGCTCATGGAGAACAGGTTTGTTTTCGAGTTTTTACTGTGTATCAAGTTGAACTGAAACTAGAGCAATCATATATAAATCTAGCCCTTTGAACCTCCATGGACTGTCACACTAGCACTACTTTTAATACACCATTTTCACGTCTGGGTGTTTTTCTTTAATTTATTTTAGGCTTTTTAAAAAATGTAAATATTTAATATTTATTTATTTTTATTGTTGTTTTTGTTGTTGTTGTTAATTTAGTTTTTTTTCCTGCTTTGTTAGTTAAGTTTTTTGTTGTTGTTTGTTTGTTTAAGAATTTTTAAAAAATGTATTCATAATATTTCTTTTTTTTTATTATTTATTTATTTAATTTAGGTTTTTTTAAAATATTTTTATTCATAATGTTTTTTCCTGCCTTATTAGAATTTAATCTCTAAACCAAATTCAACTTCTAAAGCACATGGTGATGTGATCAGGAATTTTGAATTAGATGTCGTTCGCTGATCTTGGGGTTGGGGAGACCGTCCAGTTTAACGATAGGAATACTGAGGTAAAAGGGTTGGTTTTCTTTGTTTTTCTTAGTCAGGGATTGCACTTACAAGTTTTAGTCGAATTCAACAATAACTCCACTACAACTAACTTCCACTACAATAACTCTGCTCCACTAACTTCCACTAAAACAAGTACAACAGTTCAGTGAAAGAAATCAAACATGTTTTAGGAGAATTTTTACTGAATGAAAGAAACAGTACAAGTATAGTTTTGTTAGCAGAAATGTTTCACTGTCTGAAAAAATGCTAAACTGACAGACCCTTACACCAACTACCAGAAATTAAGCTCAAGCTTGTGTGATTGTACATTCCTCATAATCAACTAATAGCATCAAGGTCTGACTAGCACCTCTGTGTTAACTACATTTATCACTGAACAGAAAACACTCAATTCAGTTCTCATTTAACTAGAAATCCAGCTAGCAAAGAAACTAGAAATCCAGCTAGCTAAGATTTTAGCAAAAATTGGTACTTTTATACCTGTCCACAACTTTGTAGAACTTAAGTAAAGTAATTAATGGAAATGTATATTAAATGGAAATTAATATACATGTGGCAAATCTGAAATAATATAAGTTAAACTACATATTTGGATAATGTCCTGTCTTTTTTGTATTTTACTGTATATGTTATTTTATTTCTTCTACTAACGTTAGTTAATGTGAAAATACCCAGATCGCTGTGAACTCTTCCACAAAGTGTTTTTTCCTTTCTATCCTACAATTTGTGGAAGAGTTCTCTAACAATTCTGGACACAATTCAAAGTGTCGTCTAATCAGCCTTTGCAAAGACAAAAGAAAGAAAGAATAGTGTTAATAATGCTACTGTTTTCATGGTAAATAATAAGCTTGAAGGCTAAATCAGTTTATTCTGCTTCTACATACTTCACTTCTTTGTGAAAATGGCCTACTGAATCACAGTACACTTGCTGAATATGTTATCTGGCAATTCTGTGTGTGATGTGAGAGTGTCAGTTGATCATGTGATCCACTTCCATGACGCGTCTTTGGAGAAACGTAGCATGACATGTACTGTCTAATGCAATTAAAAATACCAGGTGTAACAGTCTAATCTGTCAGTCTTGATTGGTTCTGGTGGCATGAAACCCACTCAGGGGGCTAGATCAAATATCAGTACATAATGTTTATTAGTAAAAAAGTAACTCACAAAAGCCAGAAATTTATTTTGATAAGGACATGAAGTTTAATAACCAATGGCAAATCCAAAACCAATCAAAATCCTCAAAAAAAGAAATAAATAAAAAAGAAACAGGAAGCAAATATAAAATTTCACTTTAAAAGTACACTGTAGGCAGCACAGGGTGCGAGCTGTTACCTTTGAAATATGTCTTGCCACCCTGGTGGCCATTCCAAAAATTAAAAACAAACAAATCAGAGAGATAGGGGGGAAAAAACATTCGGTGTGGCCAAATCAAGTATAGCTACTATAAAAAGAAAGAAATGCATTCGTCAGTGCAAGAACATTCCCACCAGACCATAAAGGACACCCTCCAGGAGGTAAGTTACAGTGACCGAGAAGTGCACAACAAAATAACAAGTACAGAAACAAAAGAACAAATCTGAAAAACAAAATAGGAAATCAGAAAACAAAACAGCAATACCAAAAGCAAAAATCCTGAAACAAAATAACAAATCAGAAAAGAAAATAACAAATCAGAAAAAAAAACAAATCAGAAAAAAATTACAGTTCTGAAAACAAAATAACAAATCAGAAAACAAAATAACAAATTAAAAAAAACAAATCAGAAAACAAAATAACAAATCAGAGAAAATTACAGTTCTGAAAAAAAAAAATCAGAAAACAAAATAACAAATTAGAAAAAAAACAATCAGAAAAAAAACTAACCAGAAAACAAAATAACAAAATAACAAAATAAATTAGAAAAAAATTACAATTCTGAAAACAAAATAATTCTGAAAAACAGAACAACAAATTTAGACAAACTGAAAAAGGTATGTATAGTTTGTGAATAGAGTTCTTACTGCTGATTGGACGAGACAGGAGTCAGGATATACAGGAAGTACAGCAAGTTGTGCTATTGAAAAAAATACATAGTTTATAGTAAATGCAGAACTCCACACATGTACAGGAAATAAAGTTAGATACACAATTTCTTACTGCTTGAATATCTTGAATCAAAGTTGCCTCATCCAATCAGTGGTAAGAATTCCATTCGCAAACTATACCTAACTTTTCCGATTTGTCTGAATTGTTATTGTGTTTTGTTTTTGGATTTGTTTTGTTTTTTGGATTTGTTATTTTCGCTTCAAAAATGTTATTTTGTTTTTGGATTTTGTTATTTTTTTGTTTGATTTTTTATTTTGTTTTCAGATTTTGTTATTTTGTTTTCACATTTGTTTTTTTCTCATATGTTATTTTGTTTTTGGATTGGTTATTTTGTTTTCTTTTCTGTTATTTTGTTTTCAGATTAATCGTTATTTTGTTTTCTCATTTGTTATTTTGTTTTGCACTTCTCGGTCAAGTCAACAATCAAGAGAAGAGTTCACCGAAATACTTGAGGTTTTACTACGAGATGGGAAGCATTGGTAAGCTTCAAAAAAAGAACAACCTATAAACAGCTGAGACAAAGATCAACTTGTAGCAGAATGATGGCAAGAGAACAATGTGAAAAGAAAACTCTTTAGATACTGCTTCACAGTGCAGAGGGATAATGATCTAAAGCATACATTGAAAAACTTTTTTAAAACAAAGAGATGGAAAAGGGTGCAGATGAGATAAAATATCAACTGATTAAATAATGAATGTGTAATGACTGCTAAGTAAAGCATGTATACTATTTATACTTATTAGATGCGTATTTGATAATCACTTATGTCACTGTAGCCTTAGGTAAAGTCTGTTTCTATGTGTTTCTACTTCTTTATAAAGTTCTTATGAACACTTATGAAAATGTCATGGCACTGTAATGTGTGTTTTTGCATCAAAATGCTTCTCTTTAGTCTGATTATAAGTGTTTTCTGAATACTTATGATTATCAGGACATAGTAAAGATACCTATGTATATGACAGACCTATGCATATGTATACAGTTCTTATGAACATCTATGATCATGTCATAATGATGTAATGACAGTTATGTGTAGTTTCTCTGACTTTTCTTGTTCTTATGGTTGCTCCTGTATTTAGCATGAATATTTATAACATTATTATGACAAATTTTCAACATTATTATGATTATTATGAGTATTAGTATGGATTATTATATATTCCTCTTAGTAATAAACTATTCGTGAGAATTCTATCAATACCTGGTGTATTGTGTATAAAGTTGTGTATATTTTCTCTGCACCTTAAATAAAGAGAAAATCTTATCCATGCTTATAAAGAACTCAAGCATCCAACACAAAAAAACTGAAACAATGTATGTATAGCAACGTATATACAACATCTGTATAACACTGAGATTATATCAAGCTTGCGCTGCTTTTAGGCATCAAAGCCAGATTGCTACAATACACCATAAGAGACATAAAGAAAGAAACTTCTTGCCTGTCTTGTGCTTTTTTTCTTCTTCCTCCCATGCCATTATCATTTTCTAGGTCAAGACAAAAAAAGTATACCAAATCTACAAAGCGAACAGTTGTTTAAATAGGCCCACACTCTTCAGTGCAGATGAAGTTGCACACTAATGTGGCCCATCTGCTCACTTTGATTGGCAGGTGTACATGGATGCCACATCAGCTGCCAATACCCGGAGACAGCAATGTCACACTGCGGCTCTCTCGGGACGTGTTCCACTCACTCGCTCTGTCTTCACACATGAAATAACCGTCTCAGGTGGCAAAAATTGGCTTGATGATAAAGAAGAAAACATTTATGGTTTGACGGTTCTCCAGGAGGCCTTAAGGGCAGAGCTTTGATATCAAATGGATCCCCAGCCATGATTAAACGCTGCTACGTGAGAGCAGTGTAATACGAGTGAATGGAATACTCACACATAGACAGCAGGGTAGCATTCATAGAGGTACATGACACCTTCATTCTCTTCTCATAACAAATTATGCAAAGCTGCATAAACATTTATAAAGACGAGATTACAAAATTTCTATGAATGCACAAATTTTTACTTATAGTTCTTTTAAAGTACTTACGAACTCTTATGAACATATCATAATGGTGTAATGATAGTTATGTGTATTATCTCAGACTTTAGTGTCACTTATGTAGGCTTAAATTTTCCTTTTTCATGAATATCTATAACAATGTTATGTCTAGGTAATTACACTGTTTATACACATATACTTCTCTAGGTCATAAGTAAAACATGTTTGATTTTCAGTATTTATAAGCGTTCTATGAACGTCAATGTCTCTGAGTGCCAGTGAATGCACAATGAGTTGTGTAGATTTTCTCACTGGCTTAAATAAAGATGTAGAGAAAATGTGCTTCTAATTCATTATGAAGTGCTTATGAAGTTCTTATGAACACTTATGAGCATGCCATGAGGCCACATGCATTTTCTGTAGCCTTTGTGTCTTATTTCTTCTTATAAGTATTTTTCATACTCATTACCATATGTATAAACATTTATGAAGACAGACCTGTTAACATAAGGTTGTGTTATTACAACTGACTTTGTTGCTTGGCGTACATCTGCTATGCCAGAGTCACATAATGGTAATAATGCCACATAGGTATGGATATAGTTGAAAAAAGACAGTAATAAATGAGTTATGAAAGCATGTATACTATTATTCCTATTAGATGTGTATTAGATAACTTATAGATTGCTATAAGTTATCTAATACACATCTAATAGGAATAATAGTATACATGCTTTACATAACTCTGTTATTACTGTCTTTACACTGTCATTACACTGTCATTACACAGTAAAGTGTGTTTCTTATTTCTACCTATAAAGATTATATGAACACTTGAAACATGAAAAAAAGTCATGGCAGTGTAACGTTAACTTAGTTATATAAGTATTTCTCAAGAAAATACTTCTCATATTGTTGTTTTCTGAATTCTTATGATTATTAGAACATTGTTATGACAGACAGTTTAAAGTTCTTATGAGCACCTATGATCAAGCCATGATGCCGTAATGACAGTTATGTGCATTTTCTCTTGCTTTTCCTTTCCTTATTTCTGGTAATCTTATTTCATGAATATTTATAAGAATATTATGACTCTGTATTGAGAGAGTATATTTGTTTAGCTCCTTGTAATGTGAGTTTATGAGTCTATAGATGTCTATGACAGTAATGACTGTGTTGTGTAGATCATTGTGTATATTTTCTCAGCACCTTAAGTATATTTCTTAATTCTGCTTATAAACATGTCAATGTCATACATATGAGCATATTATCACACTGTAATGACAGTGATATGTATGCTTCTCTAGGAATTTAAGTAACATTAGTGTGGTTTATTTTTATTGGATTTCTTTTTTTTTTTATAACTATGTCATAACAGTGTAATGACAGTGTTATGTATGTTTCTTCAGGCTTTAAGTAAAGTCAGTTTGATTTTACTATTTATTAGATTTTATTTTTTCCTTTCTTTCTTTCTTTCTTTCTTTCTTTCTTTCTTTCTTTCTTTCTTTCTTTCTTTCTTTCTTTCTTTCTTTTTTAAACAAAAGGCTATAACTATATCACACCGGTGTAATGACAGTGTTATGTATATTTTCTCTGGGTCTTATGATTTTACTGTTTATAACATTTTTATGATTGTCTATGGCAGTTCCATGATAGTGTAATTACAAGGCTATGTATATTTCTTCCAATCATATATTATTTCGGGATTGTTGATGTACCAGTTCCAAAGTCAGATGTCATAGGTCATGTCATGTTAAATGTCAGTGTAACTCAGCCCATGAAAGCTGATGAAGTCTTTATGATAGGTGAGTCCTGTTGGATTAAGCATTCATTTATTTATCTAATGCAAGTTTACGTCAATTGTTATAAAGGATTATTGCACATACCATGTAGCCCTTCAAACATTAGCCTTATAAGGTATAAGCTTTTATCCAAAGTCCCTACATTTGCATATTAACTGATGCACCAGTCAATTGGTCTATATCTATTATACAATTAATAAAAAAGCACTTGTTGACCTGATGTGGAGAGATAATTATATAATCAACAAATTCATTTTTCACTCCCAGTGGACTGCAAATCTTCAGAAGAATATTAGCTGTATAATTGCTACTGTAAATATGCATACTTGACGTGTTAATTTATGTTAATTAATCTACAAGCCATTGGGGTGTAGAGAGAAAAAAATGATCAAGTGACACAGAGATGTATTTAACAGTGAGTCAATCTCTCTCAGGAATGAACAAAATGAAATCTCAGACACGTGCACGTGTGTGTGTGTGTGTGTGTGTGTGTGTGTGTGTGTGTGTGTGTGTGTGTGTGTGTGTGCGCGCGTGTGTGTGTGTGTGTGTGTAAGTGTGTGAATATGAGAGTGATTCTTTGTCAGGTAAGTTTCCCTGGAGTTCAGAATGACAGGTAAGGAGCGTAAATAGTGGATGAGTGAATAGACAAAGAAAGAAAGAAAGACAGAGAGCAAGAACTAGTGGGGAGAAAGGAACAGGAAGACTTAATATAAAGCAAAAATATTTATTTTATCATGTGCAGGGATGGAGAACACTTAAGCGATTGAACTTAAGTATTATTTTGGAATGCTTATAACCTACATTATTGAAGTTTTATTTAAACCTTCAAAAAAAAAACAACTTTTGTGGCCTTATTTAATAAAAAAGGGCTCATTTTAACATCCAATCATTTCACGTTACCATTCAATCAGGTTCATCAGTGTAGAAAAAAGTTATTTAGCATCAGGTTAGTTGGCAGAGTTAGCAAGACTTGTATAAAATGAGGCATTTTTTTCACTTTGCAAGAATGCATGAACTCCATCTCATTTGAGGTAAGTTTTACTAATTTGCTAGCATTAACAGGCTAGGCCTAGCTAAGCCTGATTTCTTTGCTAGTGCCAGGTTAGACTAGCATCAATTCCAGTAGTTAGGCAGCAAGCCAAATTCTAGGTTATTGACATGACACTTTACTTCTGATTAAGTTAAACATTGTAGAGTGAGTCCAGATAGTGACCAGTAAGCTGAACAATATTTTCAGGCAAATATATTAGAGTTTCATATGAAGGATTTTTTTTTTTACATTTATTTATTTATTGAAATGAAATGAAATGATATTATATTATATTATATTATATTATATTATATTATATTATATTATATTATATTATATTATATTATATTATATTATTCCATCATCTGTACCGCTTATCCGATCTATCATTGGGTCATGGGGAGCCTGTGACTATCTCAGGCGTCATTGGGCATCAAGGCAGGATACAACTTGAATGGAGTGCCAACCCATCACAGGGCACACACACACTCATTCACTAGAACCATGTCTTTGGACTGCGGGAGGAAACTGGAGCACCCGGAGGAAACCCACCAAGCATAGGCAGAACCCCTATATTATATTATATTATTCATTCATTCATTCATTCATTGTCTACCGCTTATCCGAACTATTCTCAGGTCATGGGGAGCCTGTGCCTATCTCAGGCGTCATTGGGCATCAAGGCAGGATACACCCTGGACGGAGTGCCAACCCATCGCAGGGCACACACACACTCTCATTCACTCACGCAATCACACACTATGGACAATTTAGAGATGCCAATCAACGTACCATGCGTGTCTTTGGATTGGGGGAGGAAACCGGAGCACCCGGAGGAAACCCACCAAGCATAGGCAGAACTCCTATATTATATTATATTATATTATATTATATTATATTATATTATATTATATTATATTATATTATATTATATTATATTATATTATATTATATTATATTATATTATATTATATTATATTATATGTTCAAAGTATCTTTTTTTTTACTAGTCATTTTTCAGGCTCAAAATTTCCACTCATAATTAATATTTTTTCACACATCTATTCTTTAATTCTATTTCTCTTTGTCCACTCCTGTGTATGTGAATCTGCATGCTACAAATATATAATATCTTTCAAGCATCAGTGATCACCGAGGTCACTGTCAGATGTCACTCATTAATTTTCTCGCGATGTTTTTGCCCCCTGCCTCTGGATGTCTTCATAATCTTGACTAGACACTGTATTAACCTCACGCATACAGCGATACACATCTAAAACGGTTTTGTAGCCCTGAGGGTGAGCAAAATGACTGAAGTTATCAAATAACGCTGCCACCTCATGAGAATCCGGCCTGTCACAAACACGCTGATCGTGCCGCATCTTGCCGTAGCCCTTCAATGCCCTTTACATCCGCAACACACGACGTCCCTGCGAGCAAGAACTTCCTCCAGTAACTCTTCCATCAAACACCAGAAAGGCAGTTAATATACAGCGACTTAATCTTAGTTGAGGTCTGATTAATGGCTGCGTTTTGAGGTTTAAGCTTCACATGCTAATCAGAGACAGATTGCCATGGATGGAAGGAGGGGCTCATTTTTTAAAACCAGAACCTTGTTTTTTCCATCATAAGATTCAGGGAGTGAAAAAGGATGACTGAGGTGATGAATAATGTCATAAAATCATGCATGGTGATAAAGTGAGAGATCTTGTGAAGGTGTGATGCTGATGTTTATCCAATAAATGCAAATCCTTAAACCTAAAATAAACATCATGTAACACTTTCTGTAAAGCCTGCGCTTATAAGCCATTATAACTCTACGAATGCTTCATGAAGCTTAAATTATTCCTAGATCATATATATTCATTCATACTATGTTTTTCTTTTTTTTCTGCATCTATAGATGATGTGTTCAGTGGAGCTTTGGGCTAGATTTAGGATTTCTGGGATTTTTTTGTCATATTGTCATGCTGACATAATTGTTTTCTGTTTGGTGGTCTGTCAATGGTCTCTTCTCCACCGTGAAACTCCAATACCACCTCATTCCATATGTTCTATCTGCTGGCTTAGAAATGCTGCATGCAGAATCGTGGGTGTGTCCATCACAACCCTAAACTCCGCCCACAGAGAGACGGAGCATCACAGACCGTCCCCTATCAGCTAGTATCTGGAGCAGCTCGACAGACTGCTGGGGGCCCATGGGGCAAATTCTCTGGCATCTTTCCCTGTGATGGACCTCCTGGAACAGAGAAAATAGAGCACGAGAGAACAAAATCCTACTCCATTTTGTCCTCTGCCGTCTTCAGTGATGTGTGTGTCGTCTTAGTGCGATTGATTTGAATAAATATCAGTGATTCCTGGCAGTTTTGCAACACTGTTTTCCAAACCCATCAAGCCTGTGCGCCATCTTCATTCCCAAATACACAAGCTTGTCCTTTGGCGACAGCGTAAATGTGCCCTTTCGCAGGAAGTGTAGATAATGCTTTGTTGAAGCTGAAGGTAGATTGAATGCTGGATGACTCAAATTAGTCCCCCCTTCCCTATAACCACCTCTCTCTCGTGATCTGTTGCTAAGTAACAGTTGACAGACAGGGGGTGACAGGCCAGTGATGACAGCGTTTGATGGCAATGTGTCTGTAGCTTGATGGCTGCGAGCTAGCGTCGCCTCATTTAAGCCAGGGAGAGAGTGAGAAAGAGAGAGAGAGAGAGAGATGAGTGTATGTGCAAACAGCCGAGCCAAATGCGACAGAGACGCAGCCAAAATACGGCGAGTCACACATGTTAGATGTGAAAATGCAGTCATGTTACCATATGATGTCTTTTTTTTTTGCATGATAACAGAACGTATGGCTTTATGAATATCTACATAGGAGCATATTGGAGCATACTATCATGGTAGCATATTATATCACGCTGTTGCATTAAAAAAATGCATTCAAGGAGAAATATGGCACAAGGAGGGTGTACAAAGAGAGAAACAATAATAATGATGGTATGCAAAGAGAAGAGATAGACAGGGAAGATGGGAGAGAGGGAATAAGAGAAAAGAAGAAGTCTTGGCATAGTATTGGCTAGAGAAAGGTTTATTATTCTCGCCAGCACTCAATCAAAAGCTGGCCCTCCGAACAGAGACTAATGCTGGAGAATCCTCCTCAGGGCTCTCTCTCTCTTTCCTTCACTCTCTCTCTCACACACACACACACGCATACACACACATACGCACATACACACACTCACGCACTGTCTTTCTGTTCCCCCTCCAGTGTGTGTGAGTGGTATCCATCTGTCAGCTGTCAGTGCTAGTGAAAGATATCCAGAGCTGTCACATCTTGTCAGCTCTCAGAGCCGAGGCCTATTGCAGCTGCTCGGGCCAACACACACATCACACACACACACACACACACACACACACTGTCCTCGAACCAAAAAACGAGCAGGAGTGAGACACAAAGATAGATGAAAGCCAAATGGAAAGCAGAAGTGTATGAGAAGAAAGAGAAATAGAGAAATGATGTGTGATAGAAAGGGGGGGGTTAGCAAAAATAACATTACAGATACTTTGCTAAGAAAGAGAGTAATGACGGAGAGGGTGGGACCGAGACATGGAACAGACATAAGTCAGAGGAACATACTGTACATAAGTCAGAGGACATTCTGCAGTGATCTGAACTGGAATAAATGGGACAGGGAAAGAAAAGAAAACTGTCAGCGAGGTGAAGCGAGGGCAGTGACGGAGGTTGAGAGAAAGATGTTAATGTACACTCATCCATTTTCAATGCTGATTACACTACGTAAGAGAGCCTGGAGTCTATCCCAGGGGACATGGAGCACAAGGTGGGGGACACCCTGGTCAGGGTACCAACCCATTGCAGGGCACACAAACACATACACCCATTCACACACACTTTAGAGATGACAATCAGCCTACAGTGCATGTCTTTGGACTGGGGAGAAAACTGGGGTGCATGGGGGAAACCACTAAAGCACTGGGAGAACATACAAAACTCTCACACACAGGGTGAAGACAGAAATTAAACCCCCAATCCTGGAAAAGTCACATTCCTATGAAATATAAATGAAATGCACAAAGACTTTTATTTGTGTATTCTCAAGCTATCAATCTATTCTCATAAAAAAAAAAAAATACAAAAAAAAAAATAAAAATTGCATAATGCCATATCATACCTAATATTTCTTAGAACAGCAAGAATTTTTATTTCTCTGATACACAACAATTTTCTACAACTAACAAATCCAAATTATTAAACAACAACCTAAGACAAAAAAATATTATAGAGTAAAAGTACTCTTTCCTGGAGACTTTTACACTGGCGATTTCTTCCTTAAATAAATAAACGTACAGAAAACTTCAACAACATTTTTACTTGCGTTTTTGCTTATTACTGCTTTGTGTCGAGCAGCTAACGCTAAAATGTGAGACGAGTACCTTAACGTAAACCTGTGATTTGAATTACGGCCATCACAACAGTCAGAGGTGTTGTTATAGAATATAATCAACCAATCAGATTTGAGAGTTCCACATTGCTGCTGTATAACAGGTAGAATATTGTGTGTGTAATGTGGCTTCTGAAAACCCAATTTTAAATTTATCCATCAAAAATAAGATTTCAAGGGATATTTGAAATGTGTGTGTCTGTGTGTGTGTGTGTGTGTGTGTGTGTGTGTGTGTGTGTGTGTGTGTGTGTGTGTGTGTGTTTGACACTGAAAGACTGAGAGCGCATGTTGATGAATGTGTATGAATGAGTATGCTGGTGAAATTCGGGATTAGCATATGCAACCTCAGCAACACTCTGATATTAGCCATCCTGACGGGAGGAAAAGCAGCATGTTTTGCGGGTTTGAAAAGTGTGTTTTCCAAGACTGAAACTCTGTGTGTGTGTGTGTGTGTGTGTGTGTGTGTGTGTGTGTGTGTGTGTGTGTATGCGTGTACCAGGAGAGATCTGAGGCCTACGTGATGCACAGGCATCTGCTCAATGTAAAACAAACCCTTTCTGTTTTGTTCTTCAAAAACCACATTCTCCGTCTTCAAAGCATGAGACCAAAGTGGAGAACGTACCAAAGGTGTGCATAAAACCATGAGCTGCAAACACATATTCGTGCTCACTAATTCCCTTTTCCTACACAGCCTGTTCACAAACGGCGTTTAAGATTGGAGAATCCCCCCTTCTTCTTTCACGAAGCATCCGCTAGCTCTCTGATAAACGCTGAGACAAACTCAAAGGCAAACAAACATGGATTCAAAGGCAGCATTTTGCTGCAACTTAAACAAGCCTGAGCTTGTGACAACATGTCACCTGGGTTTGGAGGTTCATTTAGGCAGCAGAGCCACGACAGACTCACTGTTTTATTCATACATGGTTTGATTATCATTCTAAATATTTGAAGTTCTCAGATAAATTTAGCATGCTTGGTGTTACTAGGTATCTTCTAATCGATATACAATATACAGGGATTAATTAACAGTCATGCAGTGTTTAAATTTAACATATTCAGCCCTATATTGCAGACTACTTTACCTTTTGTTCTGTCAATTATTTCAGTGCAAAAGTAAGCGTCCCTTCTGGGGTCTGAAAAGGTGAAAGGAAATAATTAGTATGTATTAATTAAAGCACTAGGAGACTAAAAGTGCCAATGTGATGCTCAGTCCCATGATTTGGTTTTCTAGAAACCTAACTGAACAGGATAAACGCATAATGTAATACATAAGGCCAGGTAGTTAACTAGTTAAGTGTTGAACTAAATTATTGAGCACATGACTCAGGAATGAATCTAGCCATGGGGGTCACAGTCCAGTGACTTCTGTGCCGGTCCCAAGCCCGGATAAATAGAGAGGGTTGCGTCAGGAAGGGCATCTGGTGTAAAATATTGCCAAATTTAACCATGCGAATCGTCAGTATGAATTTCATACCGGATCGGTCGAGGCCCGGGTTAACAACGACCGCCATCGGCGCCGTTGACCTACAGGGCGCCGGTGGAAATTGGGCTACTGTTGGTCGAAGAAGTAGAGGAGGGAGGAGAGTGCACAGACAGAGAGAGAAGAGGAAAGGTAAGAGTGTAGGACTGAGAATAGGAACTCTGAATGTTGGTACTATGACAGGGAAAGGTAGAGAGCTGGCTGATATGATGGAGAGAAGGAAGGTGGATATACTGTGTGTACAGGAGACCAGGTGGAAGGGTAGCAAGGCTTGTAGTATAGGAGCAGGATTCAAGCTGTTTTATTATGGTGTGGATAGTAAGAGAAATGGGGTAGGTGTGGTCCTGAAGGAGGAGTTTGTGAGGAATGTTCTGGAGGTGAAGAGAGTGTCAGACAGGGTGATGAGTCTGAAGTTAGAGATTGAAGGGGTGATGTTGAATGTTGTTAGTGGTTATGCCCCACAGGTAGGTTGTGAGTTAGGGGAGAAAGAGAGATTCTGGAGTGAATTAGATGAGGTGATGGAGAGTATTCCCACGGGTGAGAGAGTGGTGATTTTAATGGATATGTTGGTGAGGGGAACACAGGTGATGAGGAGGTGATGGGCAAGTTTGGAGTTAAGGAAAGGAACCTTAAAGGACAGATGGTAGTGGACTTTGCTAAGAGGATGGACATGGCTGTGGTTAACACTTATTTTCAGAAGAGGGAGGAGCATAGAGTGACTTACAAGAGTGGAGGTAGGAGAACACAGGTAGACTACATCCTATGTAGAAGAGGCAATCTGAAAGAGATTAGTGACTGTAAAGTGGTAGTGGGAGAGAGTGTAGCCAGACAGCATAGGGTGGTGGTGTGTAGGATGACTTTGATGGTCTGTAAGAAGAAGAGGTCAAAGATAGAGAAGAAAACCAAGTGGTGGAAGCTGAAAAAGGAGGAATGTTGTGTGGAATTTAGACAGAAGTTGAGGCAGGCTCTGGGTGGTCAGGTAGTGCTGCCAGATGACTGGGAAACTACAGCAGAAGTGATCAGGGAGACAGGGAGAAAGGTGCTGGGTGTGTCATCTGGAAGGAGGAAAGAAGATAAGGAGACTTGGTGGTGGAATGAGGAAGTTCAGGATAGTATCCAGAGGAAGAGGTTAGCCAAGAAGAAGTGGGACATGGACAGGACTGAAGAGAATAGACAGGAATACAAGGAGTTACAGCGCAGAGTGAAGAGGGAGGTGTCTAAGGCCAAGCAGAAGGCATATGACGAGTTGTACACTAGGTTAGACACTAGAGATGGAGAGAAGGACTTGTACAGGTTTGCTAGGCAGAGGGATTGAGATGGGAAGGATGTGCAGCAAGTTAGAGTTATTAAGGATAGAGATGGAAGGGTGCTCACAAGTGAGGAGAGTGTACAGAGGAGATGGAAGGAGTACTTTGAGGAGCTGATGAATGAGGAAAATGAGAGGGAAAAAAGAGTAGAAGGGGTGAACTCTGTGGAACAGAAAGTAGATAAGATTAGAAAGGATGAAGTCAGGAAGGCTTTGAAGAGGATGAAAAGTGAAAAGGCAGTTGGTCCTGACGACATCCCGGTGGAGGTCTGGAAGTGTCTGGGAGAGGCAGCAGTGGAATTTTTGACTAGTTTGTTCAACAGGGTTTTAGAGAGTGATAGGATGCCTGAGGAATGGAGAAGAAGTGTGTTAGTGCCGATCTTTAAGAATAAGGGTGACGTGCAGAGTTGCAGTAACTATATGGGGATAAAGTTGATGAGCCATACAATGAAGCTATGGGAAAGAGTAGTGGAAGCTAGGTTAAGAAAGGTAGTGGAAATTTGTGAGCAGCAGTATGGCTTCATGCCCAGAAAGAGCACAACAGATGCAATTTTTGCTCTGAGAATTTTGATGGAGAAGTATAGGGATGGTCAGAGGGAGTTGCACTGTGTGTTTGTAGACTTGGGGAAAGCGTATGACAGGGTGCCAAGAGAAGAGCTGTGGTACTGTATGAGGAAGTCAGGAGTAGCAGAGAAGTATGTCAGAGTGGTGCAGGACATGTATGAGAGGAGCAGGACAGTGGTGAGGTGTGCTGTAGGTCAGACAGAGGAGTTCAAAGTGGAGGTGGGACTGCATCAGGGATCGGCTCTGAGCCCCTTCCTGTTTGCTATAGTGATGGACCAGTTGTCAGAGGAGGTCAGACAGGAGTCTCCTTGGACAATGATGTTTGCAGATGACATTGTGATCTGTAGTGAGAGCAGGGAGCAGGTGAAGGAAAACCTGGAGAGGTGGAGGTTTGCGCTGGAGAGAAGAGGAATGAAAGTCAGTCGTAGTAAGACTGAGTACATGTGTGTGAATGAAAGGGAGGGAAGTGGAACAGTAAGGTTACAGGGTGAAGAGGTGAAGAAAGTACAGGAGTTTAAGTACTTGGGGTCAACAGTCCAGAGTAATGGAGAGTGTGGGAAAGAGGTAAAGAAGCGAGTGCAGGCAGGTTGGAATGGGTGGAGAAAGGTGTCGGGAGTTCTGTGTGATAGGAAAATATCAGCGAGAATTAAGGGGAAGGTGTACAGGACAGTGGTGACACCGGCCATGCTGTATGGTTTAGAGACAGTGTCACTGAGGAAGAGACAGGAGTCAGAGCTAGAGGTAGCAGAGCTGAAGATGTTGAGGTTCTCTTTGGGAGTGATACGATTGGACAGGATTAGGAACGAGTACATCAGAGGGACAGCTCATGTTGGACGTTTGGGGGACAAAGTTAGGGAGGCCAGATTAAGATGGTTTGGACATGTTCAGAGGAGGGAGAGTGAGTATATTGGTAGGAGAATGTTGGACATGGAGCTGCCAGGCAGGAGGCAAAGAGGAAGGCCAAAGAGGAGGTATATGGATGGAATAAATGAGGATATGAAGCTAGTGGGTGCAAGGGTTGAGGATGCAGAAGATAGGGATAGGTGGAGAGAGATGATTCGCTGTGGCGACCCCTGAAGGGAAAAGCCGAAAGAAGAAGAAGATGACTCAGGAATGAGTATTAAAGAACAAGAAGAACTTAGGGCCTTTACTTTCACCACACAAGGCATTTCTTTTCTTCACATATCCCATCTGAGGATGTTTGGGTCAGAGTGCCAGGGTAGCTATGATGCAGCACCCCTGGGGCAAGGAGGATTAAGGACCTTGCTCAATTGCCCAACAGTAGCAGCTTGGTAGTACTGGGGCTTGAACCCTAATCATCAACCCACAGCCTTAACCACTTGAGCTACCACTGCCCCAAGATAATACCAGAGTTGAACCCATGATGTTAGAGTCCGGAGGCAAGCGCTTTACCACTGAGCCATTCTAGACTCCATCTAAGAGAGTTTTTCCTTGTCACAGTCACCTAAGGCTTGCTCATTAGGGATTAATACAAATAAATTTAAATTTAAGTCTAATATTAATCTTAAACTTTTTGTACTATATTTCAAATGTTCTGTAAAGCTGCTTTGAGATAATGTCCATTGTGCTATACAAATAAAATTGAATTGAATTGAATTAAATGGGAGGACGGAAATAGTCTCAGGATGCCTAGGCTACTAATTTGTCCAAAAAAGAAAAGAAAAAAAATAGATGAAAAATATACCTGTGTGTGAGCATGCTTGTTCTATATCTAGGTGTGGTTCATTATAAGATTGTTATAAGCTTGTCATATCTTGTGTGTATTTTCGCTTAGTCTTTCATCTACTAAAAAAAAACATCGATGGGAGGAAGATATTTTTTATGTACACAATGACAGTGACAACCCTTAAGGATTCAATGCTGTAAATCGTGTCTTATTTATACTTAGCCAAATGCTAGCTGAGCCTTCATTCGAATCCAGAGCATGTTCTGCATGTCTGAAGTCAAAATCTTCACCGAACAGTCCTCAGAAGAGATGTACGCAAAGCTTTAGCGAGTGAACGACTGAGACAGAGACTGAAGCGTTCAGAGAAAGAGAGGTGCCGCAGGAAAGTTCCAGATGCAATCGCTTTTTTTGTTTGTTTGTTTGTGTGTACATAAATGCAGTTGTGATGAAATATTGATGCTCCCTTCCAAACTGTCTTGTAAAGTCATCTCGTCTCTTTCGGGCCTTCCATCTGCAGCACCTGAGGAAGAGGAGAGGAGAACGCAGCTGACAGAAGAGATGAACTCAGGCTTCCAGCGCCAGGCTGTCAGAATCGACACTCCCCGTTTTACAAACAGACAGTATCGCTAACTTCCTCTACCTTTCTACCTCTCATGCGCTATGCCTCTCTCCCCTCTGGCTAAGATGCAGCATGCAAGGGTCTGACAGATGGTAATGGATGGCATGTGATTCCTGTGGATGTGACAGGAAACATGATTTTGGATGTGTCCAAATTATACAATTTTTTAATTAAGGAAGTAATCAGTGACATAGTGGCCCAACATAAAGATACATTACTATTACTAACCCTACAGCTGATCATTTTTCTACACCAGCAAATCCTCGAACACAATTTCTTGAATCTGATTGGTCATATGGTGTTTATTCATTTTCTATAACTGCAGCTCAGATTGCATTTGTAATTAAAATTGAAATTTTATATAAACTCTGTCCTTCTTATTTATTACAACTAATCCATGTGGTGATGAATAAATCGATGAATAATACTGGATAACGTGTGATTTAACAACAAAAATTATCGGTAGCTGAACCTGTGCTTGGGGGTTCGATTCCCGCCTCCGCCATGTGTGTGTGGAGTTTGCATGTTCTCCCCGTGCCTCGGGGGTTTCCTCCGGGTGCTCCGGTTTCCTCCCCCAGTCCAAAGACATGCATGGTAGGTTGATTGGCATCTCTAAATTGTCCGTAGTGTGTGATTGCGTGAGTGAATGAGAGTGTGTGTGTGCCCTGCGATGGATTGGCACTCCGTCCAGGGTGTATCCTGCCTTGATGCCCTATGACGCCTGAGATAGGCACAGGCTCCCCGTGACCCGAGTGTAGATCGGATAAGCGGCAGACAATGAATGAATGAACCAGTGCTTTTGGTGTTACCATAAGCATAAATTTAAAAATAAAAATCTAATCACTGACATTAGGAAAGTCATTTTCTTGGTAACATAACAAGCTTTTATTTATTTATTTATTTATTTATTTATTTATTTATTTATTTATTTAGTTTGTTTGATTGTTTCTTACATTTTCATAAGACATTACATAAGATTAAACAGGTTTAAACAGTTAAAAAGCATGATGGTAGTTCTTTAATTAATTTTTTTTTATTATCATTGGCAGATTAGTTAGGATTAGTTAGTTAGTAAACTTGATTTAACATGAATAAAAACTCACTGAGATTGAATCTATTTTTTCTTTTAAAAAGGGACTTGGCCAAGAAGACAGCAAAAGACACAATAAAAGACACAAAATTAACATATTAAAAAAAAACCTCCAAGAGAGGAGGAACAATTCCATTCTATTCCATTGTCTGTACCGCTTATCCAATCTAAATAATAAAATAAATAAATAAATAATTTAAATAATAGTATACAATAAAACATGACAGAAACAACTTGGCTACACAGGTGCTATGTATCCAACCAGTGAAGGAAGAACAGCAAGTTTTAAGTTTTCCTGTAAGCTGTTCCATGTTGATGAGACATTAAAGTTTTTTTTTTTTTGCTTAGTTCATATTAAATAATGTCCTTTGAGTGATTTTTTTTTACAGAAATAATGGAGGACAAATAATATAGTTAACATTTTAGAAATAAAACAGTACCTGCTGTGTTATAAGGCGATTAATTTCCTGTGTTATAAGACGATTAAAACACTTTAGGGCATGCTGCTATAAGAATATAATCCACTTCATAATCCAGACTGCATCACAACACCCCATCATGGATTATTTTCCTGTAACAGCATGCCTCATCATGTTTCATCGCTTACACAAGATTCATTTTATGAACATCCATCCATCCATCCATCCATCCATCCATCCATTGTCTGTACCACTTATCCAATCTGTTCTCGGGTCACGGGTCATCCTGTGATCCCAGGCATCATCGGGCATCAAGGTTAAGTTGCCTTTATTTGTCACGTATACATTACTGCACAGTGAAATTCTTTTCTTCGCATATCCCATCCTTGGGGGTTCGGGTCAGAGCGCAGGGTCAGCCATGATACAGCGCCCCTGGAGCAGGGTGGGTTGGGGGCCTTGCTCAAGGGCCCAACTGCCTAACCCTAACCCCTGATCTTCCGGTCAATGACCCAGAGCCTTAACCACTTGAGCTACCACCGCCCAGGCAGGATACACCCTTTACGGGGTGCCAACCCATCGCAGGGCACACATACACACTCATTCACTACGGGCAATTTAGAGACTCCAATCAACCTAGAAGCATGTCTTTGGACTGTGGGAGGAAACCAGAGCACCCAGAGAAAACCCACCAAGCACTCGAACCCAGGACGATGGAGGTGTGAGACGAACGTGCTAACCACTAAGCCACTGTGCCGCCATTTTACAAACATTTTTATGATAATATTAGATTAGATTAGATTTAACTTTATTGTCATTGCACATGGGTGCAAGGTAACAAAATGCAGTTAGCATTTAACCAGAAGTGCAAAGCAGTAGTAAAATATAAACATATGTACAGACTGTATACAGTGATATATTGCAGTTTTGAGTGGTTTATCAGTGTGAAGGGGGGATATTACCATTCATTCATTCATTCATTGTCTACCGCTTATCCGAACTATTCTCGGGTCACAGGGAGCCTGTGCCTCAGGTGTCATTGGGCATCAAGGCAGGATACACCCTGGACGGAGTGCCAACCCATCGCAGGGCACATACACACTCTCATTCAACCATGCACTACGGACAATTTAGAGATGCCAATCAATCTACCATGCATGTCTTTGGACCGGGGGAGGAAACCCCCAAGGCACAGGGAGAACATGCAAACTCCACACACACGGCGGAGGCGGGATTCAAACCCCCAACCCTGGAGGTGTGAGGCAAATGTGCTAACCACTAAGCCACCGTTCCCCCCCTCTTACCATTCAATTCGATTCGATTCAATTAAATTTTATTTGTATAGCGCTTTTAACAAAGAGCATTGTCTCAAAGCAGCTTTACAGAAGATAAGAAACAATAAACATACAAACAAACAGTCCTAGATGTTAGACAAAATTTTCCATAGTGAGCAAGCTTGAGGTGACTCAGGCGAATGTGGCAAGGAAAAACTCCCTTAGATGGTATTAGGAAGAAACCATGAGAGGAACCAGACTCAAAAGGGAACCCATCCTCATCTGGGTGACACCGGAGAGTGTGATATGAACAATGTCCTTTCTGCATTAGTTGTGTGATGCAGATACAGCATGTGTAGAATGTTATGTGTAAATTAACTAGGAGGTTGTTGTCGTCCACATAGGGTTGGCAGCGTTGCTTTGAATACTCCAGTCCTCAGAAAATCAGAACCCAGCTGGAGCTGGTCCATCTCTGGATGCCACAGGAGCTGGCACGATCTCTAATCACCATCACTGAGGGTTAATGGGTTGAAGAGTTCGTATGAGTAAAGAGATTGCTTTGTGGTAAAAGCCGTTCTTTAGACTGTGAATTCAGTAATAATATAATAATATGAAATAATATGATAATATGAAAACAAGTCAGTTTTCACTTATGTTATGGCAGCTATAAACATATAAAGAATGTTCTCTCATCAGCTTTCCAGGTGATAGCAGGAGCTCAGCTTCAGGTCTGGCTGCATTACACAGCTCTGTCATTGTCCATCACAGCGCAATCAGCATCACTCATGACTGGTAACATTAAACATTAAAGTTTTCAATGTAAAAACAGCTATTTTAAGGACAGAGATCAAAAAGCAGACCTGTACTTCGTCGAAAATGCCAAAGACAATCTAACGTTAATGAAAGCTGACAATCTGCCATTAACAAGGGTTGACGCTCGGCCGTAATGAGGAGTCACATTGAGTGCAGTGTAAGAGCCAAATTCGTTCATCAATATCATTTGACTTTGTCTGCGGGGGAAAAACGTTTGGCTTTGCCTGAAGTGTACTGCAGCTATTACTGGCATCTTAATGGCATCAATGAACAGTTAAAAAGAATAACGAGGGGTTTTTTTTATTAAAAAATGACATTGGGGTCTCACCGTATCCGTGTTCACCCAACATCCAACAAGGTTTGTTTCCTGCTCTGAAAAGATAAAGGAAATATAAGGGCGTAAAAGAAAAAGCTGAAGATGTAATGACAGGGTTTGAAGGAAATAAGAGACTGTAAAGGAGACTGTAAGAAGAGTAGCAGAGGCAAAGGAAAAGAAAAAAGGGGGGCAAGTGCTGCATGACTGAGGCTCTGTAGAGAGCACCGGAGAAAGGTGAAAGCTGTTTTGTTGGGAGAATAGTGACAGGGGAAAAGCATCGAGGAGCTGACATGCTTGTTGCAGCAGTCGATAGTGGCATCTGTCACGCAAGCTCTCCCATGACTCTTCCACACTTCTCTTCTGCCTTCGCCTTGAGAGACAGAGCGATGTGTTCAGTGTGCCGGAATGACACAGTGACCGACAGCTTTAACATCCTACTTACCTTACTCTGTCTCTCACTGTTCGCTCTTTCTCTACGCTTATCTGTCTCCTTTCCTCCAGGTCTTTCTGCTGGAATTCTCCATCACGGATGGAGGAAACTGTAATCGTTCCACTCCTTCATTCCTGCTCAGAGGATGTTTGTTGACTTTGCTGATACAGAAGCGATGGAATGTGTTGTGTCACAGTTCAAACGCAGACATTTTCAGATGGTTAAACATTAGCCTGCTTTTAATAATGTCTCGATACGGTGCCGGAAGGTCTGTGTATTGTCTATTAGTGAGACTGGCTGTATATGTTTGTGAAAATGGAATCTGCATAAAGCATAAAGCGTAAAGCTGAATTGTTTTTTTTTAATGTTCATCTGCATTACCACAATGTAGGGATGTGGTAAGGTGTTGAGCTACTGCTCAGAAGGTTGTGAGTTTGAATCCCAGCTCCACCAAGCTGCCCCTACTGGGCCCATGAGCAAGGCCCTTAATGCTCAGGTGTATAAAAAATAAGTTGTGATTTTATATTTTCTTCTGAATTCATTTATATCATTCATGAAATTGAAAGAAATTCTATTAAATAGTCCTTGATCATTTCAAGACACCTCCTGTGCTTCGCTGCTCTGCTGCCGTCTCGTCCTAAATCCTTTATGCTTAGAGTTTAAAAGCTATAGTTTTCTATTCACTGAATTCAACAAGCTCTTAGCCTTCCTTCAAGCTCATGTTTTTAGTTTCTATTTTCTCCGTACAGTTGAATATCTTATTCATAATACATGAAGATTCTTATAAATCTAGGATTTCTTCTTTAATTTTATATGCTATAGAATAAGTGGCTTATTAGGCACTCTGAGTGTGTGTGTGTGTGTGTGTGTGTGTGTGTGTGTGTGTGTGTGTGTGTGTGTGTGTCACTTTATTCCTTTTCATCATAATGATGGGGTCATCTATAAAACTTGAGCTATTTGTATTAAGTAATTCTTCTCCAATCCAGGTAAACCTTATACCTTGTGTGCTATAAGCAGACACACAAACATCCATCAAGTGTTTGCAAAATACACACATACAGTTCACACACACACACACACACAACACACACACAACACACAACACATACACAGAGAGCTATGAAAACGACATTTTGTCCTTTGTTCAGGTGTTACTAACAGTGAAAAGGCTTTTTTTTCCTCAGACA
>JAUCMX010000024.1:7068243-7138243 GCA_033459395.1 Hemibagrus guttatus
CACTGTGCGCTTCATTTTACTCACTGATTGTTTAAACATTAGTTAATTAGTGATGTTTTATTATTCATTCATTCATTGTCTACCGCTTGTCCGATCTATTCTCGGGTGTCATTGGGCATCAAGGCAGGATACACCCTGGACGGATTGCCAACCCATCGCACACACACACACTCTCATTCACACACTACGGACAATTTAGAGATGCCAATCAACCTACAATTCATGTCTTTGGACCAGGGGAGGAAACCAGAGTATCCAGAGTAAACTCCCTAGGCACGGGTAGAACATGCAAACTCCACACACATGGCGTAGGCGGGAATCGAACCCCCAACCCTGGAGATATGAGTAAACCATGCTAACCACCAAGCCACCGTGTCCCCTTATGTTTTACTATTATATTTAAAAATATATATTGAATACAGGTGTTAACTATATATGTATATACAATGTCAGTGGCTAATTTCATCGTATTTAATGTGATTATTTACATTTTGCATTACACAAAGCACCATCTCAACATGCACATCATGTAAGAAAGCTCAAGTAGACCTTAATCAAAACCCTTCACAGGCCACACTGTGGACTTCATGATGGCTAACATGCACGTCTCATATTCCCATCCCAACACTCACACTTACTCAGTCTCTCACTTTGTTTCTGTCTCTCACCCACACTCACTCACTCTTTCTCACTCTAAATCCAAGAGAAGAGAACACATGCCCTATATAGAAATCCCAATGGGAGCATATAAATCACTTCTTCTCTCGGAGAAGCTGTTTTGTCATGTTTTATATCATTCAACTAATAAAACACAACTCCTTTTTTCACTAAAGACTTGAGTCCCCAAATAGCTTTGTTCTAAATGTATTTCAAACACAACTGTTTGCTTTCAGAACATGTTCTTTTTTCCCCCTCAGTCCTCCCCCTCTATCTGTCTTTCTCTACATCTCTAACATTGTTTAATGCTGTTTAATCTCTCCCCGTTGCTTTTTCCGCCTTTCTTTCCATGCATAAGATGCAGCACTGAAACACAGCACACTTGACGTTTTCACTACTACAGTCCTGCCAGATAAGGAGATTTAGCTGGATCTGTCAGGGGAAAAAAAGCTTTTTGAAACATTTCCTTGTTCACAATGTATTTTTGTTACTCTGTGTCTCTTACAGATAGACTGAAGTGGTCTTGGTCTTCTCCATCACTAATGATGAACTTGCCAAAGAATAGTCAGTGTCTTTTATTTACTGACTGACTATAAATTGTGAACGGGGAAAAAAGCCATTTCAAGCTCTTGGAGACCAACCTGACAATTAAGCTCCACATTTAGAAGAAAGTTCTGCTCATGGTGTTTAAAACTCTGAATGATTAAAGCTCTGGAGTAGCTTGCCGATTTTCTGAAAAAACACATCCCAGTATAAGCGCTTACTTATATATTGTCTTGGTTACACAACCACTTGATTATATACAGTTGTAGATGTTTGGGGTGTTTTTAAACTATAAAATGCATGTTTTCACCCAAAATTCCAAATCATACATAATAAAAGCGACCGAGACCACTGAGGACAACCATAGAACCCCACAAGAGGTAGACCCTACCAGTGTCCATCAAACTCTATAACTCCTCCCTTTTCAATGTTATCACATAATATATTGTGCAATATCATCTTAATTCTCAAGCACCTTTATTGTACAAATTGTATACACTAATCAGGCATAACATTATGACCACTGACAGGTAACACTGATTATTTCCTCATCATGGCACCTGTTAATGGGTGGGATTAGGCAGCAAGTGAACATTTCTAGATGACTGGATCAGAACATCTCCAAAACTGCAGCTCTTGTGTGGTGTTCTCAGTCCACAGTGGTCCTTTAAGTCCTGTAAGTTGTGAAGTGGGGCCCATGGAGGCCTGTGGAGGCCCCACCTTGCAACTTACAGGACTTAAAGGATCTGCTGCTAACATCTTGGTGCCACACACCACAGCACACCTTCAGGGATCTAGTGGAGTCCATGCCTCAACAGGTCAGGGCTGTTTTAGCAGCAAAAGGGGGACCAACACAATATTAGGCAGGTGCTCATAAGTTATGCCTGATTGGTGTTAACAAGACAAAATCAATGCAGCTTGATATGTTCAAGAAAAACCACAAACTTATCACTTTCACACATTAGAAAACTTAAAGATTTACTTTAGGCACTGACTGTGTATGTTAGTATGGAAACATGGCATTAAGTAATAGACAGCTTGTAACTAAAACTACTGTCAGAGATGTTATTACAGAAAATTAATCAACACTTTCTGGCCAATCAGATTTGAGGTTTTAGCAGCACTGCGGTATGAAATGAAATAGAATATTTTGTACTATATACAGTATAAGGTGCTAGTTATTAGAAGCATGAGACTGCTAGAGACACAGTAGCACCCTCGAGCCTTTACGTTCGGCTTCTCAGCTATATTTGGCTCGCATCTGATCTCAGCTCGTCTCAAAGTCGTCTTGGATAATTCCAGCTGCAAAATAAATCACAGTGACTGTGACGCTGATGTGTTGCAGCTTGTAAATAAAATGTATTATAGTACGTTTTTGATGTATTAAATTTTAATATACTGGATTAGCACTGCCAATTTTTATTTTGCCAGACTTTAACAAGGCAACTTTAAAAACCCAAACTTTTATTCTGAACATCCCTTTGTGTTAGATTGTTTCTAAAAGTCATCGTGTAGGAGAAGAGTACAAGCCGTCACCTTCTCCATCACATTGACCTTTTTGCAGAGCCTAGGTGAGCTGTGTTGTGCTTGCTATATCTACCACTAAACAGAGTCCTGAGAGCTTTATTGCTAAGTGGGCCTCAGCTTGTTAAAGTGCCTGGTGTCTGTGTTTAACAGGACCATTAAGAATGGACAGACGGATCAATAGAGAGAGAGAGAAAAAGAGAGGAGGGTGAGGGAGGAGGGGACATGGCTCTCTGTCAGGGTGATGTGTAGTTAGTGCCTGATTGTCCTGAGGTGTCAGTGGATCTAAAACACACTAATTCCTCTTTCCCACTAATGTTCCTTAATACACCGTAATACACCTGAGTCTGCTGCAATTAAATCAGATCCTCTCAGGGCGATGGCCTGCTCTCTGCATAAACCACACAACATATTCAGCACCACAGAACAGAGGACATCATTTTCTTTCTTTCTTTCTTTCTTTCTTTCTTTCTTTCTTTCTTTCTTTCTTTCTTTCTTTCTTTCTTTCTTTCTTTCTTTCTTTCCTTCAGTCTGTCTTTCTTTTTTGCACTAACCAGATGTGTAGATTAACACAACAATTTTTATAATTACAATATAATAAATAATGTAACTTTCTTTCTTTCTTTCTTTCTTTCTTTCTTTCTTTTTTCTTTCTTTCTTTCTTTCTTTCTTTCTTTCTTTTTTCTTTCAGTCTGTCTTTCTTTTTTGCACTAACCAGATGTGTAGATTAACACAACAATTTTTATAATTACAATATAATAAATAATGTAACTTTCTTTCTTTCTTTCTTTCTTTCTTTCTTTCTTTCTTTCTTTCTTTCTTTCTTTTTTCTTTCAGTCTGTCTTTCTTTTTTGCACTAACCAGATGTGTAGATTAACACACAATTTTTATAATTACAATATAATAAATAATGTAATTTTCTTTCTTTCTTTCTTTCTTTCTCTTCTTTCTTTCTTTCTTCTTTCTTTCTTTCTCTTCTTTCTTTCTTTCTTTCTCTCCTATCTCCTTCCTTCCTTCCTCCCTTCCTTCCCTTCCTTCCTTCCTTTCCCTTCCTTCCCCTTTTTCCCCCCCCCTTCCCCTTTCCCTTTCCTTTCCCCTTTCCCCCTTTCCTTTCCCTTTCCTTCCCCTTTCCTTCCCCTTTCCCTTTCCCCCCCTTCCTCCTTTCCCCTTTCCCCCTTCCTTCCTCCTTCCTTCCTTCCTTCCTTCCTCCCTTCCTTTTCCCCCCCCCTTTCCCTTTCCCTTTCCCTTTCCCTTTCCCTTTCCCTTTCCCTTTCCCTTTCCCTTTTTTCCTTCCTTTCTTTTCTCCTTCCTTTCTTCCATTAACCAAATGTGAAGATTAACACAACAATTTTTTAAAGTTATAATAAAATTAGAATAAATAATGTGGTGTTGGAGGTGATGCGCAAAAGTCGCATGTCTACTGGGTTCCTAAAGTACAATAATCCTTTCAGCCCTTTTATAGTGAAAGCTGAAATTTAAGTGTGATTCCTTGATGAGGTGGACACACACATCAATATCTATTCTACACTTCTTAATACACCTGAGTCTGCTGCAATTAAATCAGATCCTCTCAGGGCGATGGCCTGCTCTCTGCATAAACCACACAACATATTCAGCACCACAGAACAGAGGCATCATTTTCTTTCTTTCTTTCTTTCTTTCTTTCTTTCTTTCTTTCTTTCTTTCTCTTTCTTTCTTTCTTTCTTTTTTTCTTTCAGTCTGTCTTTCTTTCTTGCACTAACCAGATGTGTAGATTAACCCACAACAATTTTTATAATTACAATATAATAAATAATGTAATTTTTTCTTTCTTTCTTTCTTTCTTTCTTTCTTTCTTTCTTTCTTTCTTTCTTTCTTTCTTTCTTTCTTTCTTTCTTTTTCCTTTTCTCCTATCTGCTTCTTTAATTCCTTCCTTCCTTCCTTCCTTCCTTCCTTCCTTCCTTCCTTCCTTTTCTCCTTCCGTCCTTCCTTCCTTCTTTTCATTTCCCCTTTCCCTTCCTTCCTTTCCTTCCTTCCTTCCTTCCTTCCTTCCCTTTTCTCCTTCTCCCCTTCCCTTCCTTTTCTTCCTTCTTCCTTCCTTCCTTCCTTCCTTCCTTCTTTTCTCCTTCGCCCCTTCCCTTTCCCTTTCCCTTCCTTCCTTCCCTTTCCCTTTTTCCCTTTCCCTTTTCCTTTCCTTTCCCTTTCCCTTTCCCTTTCCCTTTCCCTTTTCCCTTCCTTTCTTTTCTCCTTCCTTCCTTCCTTCTTCCTTCCTTCCTTTATTTTCCCTTCCTTCCTTCCTTCCTTCCTTCCTTCCTTTCTTTTCTCCTTCCTTTTCCCCTTCCCTTTCCCTTTCCCTTTCCCTTTCCCTTTCCCTTTCCCTTTCCCTTTCCCCTTTTCTCCTTCCTTCCTTCTACTAACCAAATGTGAAGATTAACACAACAATTTTTTAAAGTTATAATAAAATTAGAATAAATAATGTGGTGTTGGAGGTGAAGTCGCATGTCTACTGTGTTCCTAAAGTACAATCCTTTCAGCCCTTTTTATAGTGAAAGCTGAAATTTAAGTGTGATTCCTTGATGAGGTGGAACAACAAGACCACATACATGCATGTGTTATGATCAAGTTTACAATGTTTACCTTCTTTAGTTAATTAAACATAGCTGACTGGTGAGTAATTAGTTATTTAAAAAAAAAATAAGATCCTGAGTGGATCATCAGAAAAGGATTTGCTCTACACTACACTGCAAATAATGACATTGTGGCACGTGAAAATATCTTGAATCTTGAACATAGTCAAATGTATCTATTTATTATCTATTGCAAGATTTCCACCAAATTAATATAAGATTACTAAAAATTCTAGATACTTTCCTATACATTTGTTCTAATTCCAAGCTTGATCTTGTTTTGTTTTGTTTTTTCGGCAGATAATTTTGCTAATTCAAAGCATTTGTTTATAGAAAGTAGCAGAATAATCTGCCAATAGACTGGAAAGAGTAATATGTCCAGATAATGGTTCCAGATAATAATCTTATATTTGGTATCTTATATTTTATCTTATAATATAATAAACTAGATAAAGCGGACTATACTCAATATTCAAGATATTTTTACTTGCTAAGATGTCTTTTTTTTTTTTTTTTTTTTTGGGAAAGTAAAAGCCAGAGATTGTGAGATTGAATCCCAACAATGCTGTAGCTGTCCATGGCAAGGAGTCCAGTTGTAGACGTCTGCGAGCTCATGTGAATAGCGCATTTCTCCAAGTGTGTTATGCCACAGCATGAGCAACAGTTCAAAAAGATTTCTTGACTGGCTTCACACGTCTTGGAGGAAGCATATGATAGCCTTCAGCCTTCCTGGTTGGTAGCAGTTGTATGATTAGGAAGAGCTGGCTGGAAGGTGGAGGAAAAGTTGGTAGCTCGGTAATTAAAAAATCAAAATAAAATAATAATTTGACTAAGGTTCAATAACAATTTAGTTATTTCTACAACCATTTGCCAGTAATATGGTAGAGTTTCTTCTTTTCTTCCTTTTTTGAATTGACTAGCTTGTAAAAAAAATAAACAAATAATTCCCATGATAAATGCAACATCATTTCATTTTCTTAACTTCCACACTGTACACAATATACACTTTATAGTACAGTATATCATTTCTCCATCATCATTTAGCCAACATCATGCATTCCTGCTCGCTAGCGTTCCCGGGATGTTTGCTGAAATTTACGCAACTAATAAATCTAAAGCTGATTCTGTTTGTGTGCATGTATTGCAGTATGTGAGTGGGTATGATTATGTGACTGTCCGTGTGGATGTTTATGGTGAATGTCAGGCTGATGTATTTATTTCTCGATCTCTCTTTCCCTCTCTCAGGGCGATGTGTGAAGTAGCGAGTGTATGCCTGCGGCGAATCCCCCTGGCGAAAAGCGTGCGGTGCTGTCTTCCTCTGCCAGGCCTCCATTAGGGATGCAAGGTGTGTCAATCAGCTCCCCCACGCACAGGCTTATGAGACGACAGCAAGGAAGAAAAGAGTATGCACCTACATGTGGCACATCCAGTTCCACACAAACTGAGTCTCAGTGTTTCCAAACAGGATGAGAAAGCCCCATGCACACACACACACACACACAGTGTATTATTAGCTTGGAAGGAATCGAGAGCATTTGTCCACATTTCATATATGTTTTTATAACCTTACCTCTCACTCTGTCTGTAACCAGTCCTTCTCTGAGACACACACACACACACACACACACACGCACACACACGCACACACACACACACACACACACACACACACACACACACGCACACACACAGAGCGAGCCGTAGATAACACTGTTATCATTCTCGCCTACATACTGACACTAGTAATAAAGTGTGAAATAAGTGACCACTGCATCTTCACAGCCATGACCAGGTCCAGACTAAAGGTTTAGTCCAGCTAGAGTTGAAATCTAGACGGTGGATTTTTTCAGTGTTAGACAGATTTAAGCCTCTGGATGGGTTTTAGTCCCGATAAAGAGGTAGATTCCAATCTGTGGGCATCCACCATTTATAGAAGGAGCTTTGTGATGATCAGTAAGGTTTGTCCTATGAGAAAGTCTCCAGGACAGATGGTTTTCTGCATTCTGGTTTCTCTGTGTTGTGGTAAACTGCATTTATTCGTCTTAATAAGTTTACAAGAGAAAAAAATAGTTTGGTTAGGGAATTAATTTTTAAGACTATGGTTATAGCTGCTATACAATTACTGATAGCTTGTTTTGTGTATGTTCAATAATATGTGAATGTAACTATAAATGGATAAAAAAACAGGTCATTATTAATTAAAATATACAATTTTACAAATTTGGAAATGTGAATAGATAGATAAATAAATAAATAAATAAATAAATAAATAAATAAATAAATAAATAAATAATAAGAAAAAGAAGAATATAACAGCATGTCCAGAATAGGTCTGGAGAAATATGCCAATGGTTTCATTAAGTTGCTTTCAGCTGCTCCCTGTTCAGGGTCGCCACAGTGGACTAACTGGTCTGCATAACAACCTGGCAAACGTTTTACGCCGGATGCCCTTCCTGACGCAACCCTCCCATTTTTCCAGGCTTGGGACCGGCACTGCATCCAGTGGCTGAGGTTGAGGCATTGGCTGAGAATCGAACTCAGGCCTTCCACATGATAGGTGAGAAACCTACCACTGAGCCACCAATGCCTCAATGGTTTCATTAATCAAATCAAATCAAATATATACAGCTCTGGAAAAAAATAAGAGACCACTTCAAAATTTCTTATGTTTTTTTTTTCTTACAGGTGCATGTATTGGTGAGATGTGAGGAAAATTCAAAATATAACTATTGTTATTTAGAGTGTATATTTAAAGGAAATGACAACACATCAAAATAACCCAAGATCATGCAATATTTGCAGAGCTTTAATAACTCAAATAAAACAAAATGCAAATTGTGTTAATGCTTTGACTAAATAACATTAAGAAATCATTATTTGGTGGAATAACCCCGATTTGCAATTACAGCTTTCATGCATTTTGTCAGGCTCTCCACCAGTTTTTCACATTGCTGTTGGGTAACTTTATAGCACTCTTATTGCAAAAAAGCAAACAGCTCAGCTTTGCTTGATGGATTGTGACCATCCATCTTCCTCTTGATGACATTCCAGAGATTTTCAATAGGGTTCAAATCTGGAGATTGGGCTGGAGACCATGACAGGGTCTTGATCTGGTGATCCTCCATCCAGACACTGATCGCTCTGGCTGTATGGCATGGCGCATTGTCCTGTTGGAAAATCCAATCCTCTGAGTTGGGGAACATTGTCTTAGCAGAAGGAAGCAAATGTTCTTCGAGAACAACCTTGTACTTGGCTTGATTCATGCGCCCTTCACAAATCTGTCCAATACCAGCCTTGCTGAAGCACCCCCAGATCATCACTGACCCTCCTCCATATTTTACAGTTGGTGCAAGACACTGTGGGTTGTAGGGCTCTCCAGGTCTCCGTCTAACCATAACACGACCAGTTGTCAGGCAAAGCTGAAAATTGGACTCATCAGAAAAGATTACCTTAGTCCAGTCCGCTACAGTCCAATTCCTGTGGTCTTTTGCAAACTTCAGCCTGGCTCTTCTTTGCTTTTCACTGATGAAGGTCTTTTTTCTGGCTTTGTATGACTTCAGCCCTACGTGTAGAAGCCCATTTCGAATCGTTCTTGCCGTGCATTTCACCCTAGTCTCAGTTTGCCACTGTAGTTGAACGTCATTTGAGGTCAGCCTACGATTCTTGATTGACATTCGAATAAGTCTGCGGTCATCTCGCTTGTTACTGACCCGTTTTCGGCCTCTTCCAGGCTGTAGCTTTGTTGTTCCCAGTGTCTGTTGCTTGATCTTGTTTTTGTGAACTGCCGTCTTTGAAATATTAAGGATAGAAGCAACTTACTGAATCCTTGTGCCAGTAAAGCCAGGATTGAGCCTTTTTTCTTTTCATTCAAAACCCTTCTTTTCACTGTTTTTAGCATGTTCAATGGTTATTTTTAAATTTCCAATTACCTTTGAAAGACTTCTAGCACTTTTTTACCATCCAACTGGTCACATTGCAAGAGGAGAGTGTTGATTACAGCAGTGCTTTTTTATACTTTTCCCCATTAAATAGGATTGGATTGAGATGATCACCAAATCAGTACCTCATTAAGAAAAGTCTGGCATGGAAATTGCAAATTGCAGTGGTCTCTTATTTTTTTCCAGAGCTATATATATATATATATATATATATATATATATATTTTATATATATATAGAGAGAGAGAGAGAGAGAGAGAGAGAGAGAGAGAGAGAGAGAGAGAGAGTGAGAGAGATAATAACAATGATAAATAATAATGTTCTTCTTCTTCTTACTATTATTATTCTAATAATTGTTGTTCTTGTTGTTATTATTAGTAGTAGTAGTAGTAGTAGTATTTTGTTATTTATTTATTTATTTATTCATTTATTCATTTATTTTCTCCAGACCGATTCTGGACATGCTGTTATGTTGTTATTAATAACAGTAATAACTATTTTACATTGGACTTGCATCATACTACTGAGTCGTGGATTATTTTCTTATAGTAGCATACTCCCAAGTGTTTTTCTCCTCATTTGTCTTGCCAATTCCAACCTAGCTCTGGGTTGAGTCAGGTCAAATACGTCCTTCCTTCCAGACACACGAAGCCAGCCTCTGGTCTGCTGCATCTGCTCAACTTGCTGTATTACTGAGCAGAGTAACACACTTGCAGAGTAAAGCTCTGGATGCCCACTTCTGCATACACGAGATGCCAGACACCCATGAGTGTCACCCACTAGTGTCATTTTAATGGACAGGGTAAGAGTAAACTATTCCTCCCACCCTGCGAGCATGGCCAATTTTGCTCTCTTGACTCATAGCCATGGATGTGTCTCAAGTGTGACACAATGCCAGAGACAGCTGTACACTGAAATGCTTGTTATGAGGCTTAGGTACTCTACAGTCTGATGTACAGGGCTTGATGTATTTTGACTTAAAATATTGTGGTGAGTGTTATATATTACCAGCCATGAAGACCAATTACGATATATACAGAGGAGTGACAAATTAAAGGAAAAAAAGAACAACATTATGTGTATTACTAAGACGTTGGCTTATTGGTCACGGGTTACACAGGACTGTGAGACTTAAAGTTAAGAGAACCATTTTTGCAAAAGGTTTTCCTTCATATTCATTTTGATGATTATGGAGAGGGTTATATAACACGTCAATCTATTTAAAGGGGAGATTTTATCAGTGAGTCCACCTACTGCCATTTTTTTTGGGAGATTGAAGGGAATCAGAGAACCCACATAGACACATGAGAAATATATGAAACTATGAAACAGACAATAACTTGAAGTGTGAGGCTGCAACACAACCTTTTTAAAGCTGTGACAGAGATTTGTACAATTATCATACTCTCTATATAATTCCACCCATAGGTGAGAATCAGTCTTGTTGTTAAGCAGTGTCGTAGTGCCGTACTTCTGGTGAGATATTCTAAAAATGAAATGAGGAGTGTGAAGTCCCTTGTTGAACTTGGCTTGAAATACTTTTAAAAAATCTGTTGCATAAACACGCTTGGACACTTTTTGCATTCGGTGAGTGGACAGAGGCTCCGTGATTCAAACTGCATGAACTTTCTTGAGAATAACTCACATTCTGATGTTTGCGTAGGTGGCAGAACTGGCAGTTTGCATTTGTGTGTTTTCAAGAGCATTTTGTGCTGTATGTCGTTTCGAAATGTCTTACCAACTGTCAGCTGTAATTTAGTCAAAAGCTGTCAAAAAAATGGAAATTGTGATCTATGTGGCCTCATCCTGCTTCAGGCTGGAAGCAAAAAGTGAAGAGCTCTTTAGCTACCTTTTTCTCTCCATCCTCACTGTTGTTCCAGGATGTAAAGGTAGTACATTAAAAAAAAAAAACTTTCTCTTGTGCCGTTGCCAGTGTTTAGCGTATGCACACACCAGCTGTGTGGGTGACTCCACTTCCCAGCCTAAGCAGAAGGTCAGGTGGCCCTCTGCAATGCATGCTGGGAGCGTGGGAGTACGGGGGCGTTTGATGACTATTTTCTACTTTATTTTAAAAGCAATGTCAAACGTTGTACTGAACATCAAGATCGATGGTCCACAATCATGCAGGAGGTGAGGAATCTGACAAAGTAAGAATGTTCTTCTTCCACTAGCAATAAGTTCTCTATTTTTATATAGGGTTTTATCATTCAACTCAGCAGCATTCATAGAGTTGAATACGTTTATTCTGTTTAAATGCAAAAAGGTTTTAGTATTTTTATAAAAGTTATTATTATAGATAAATATTAATGATCCACAAGCTTTAGCATTAATGTGTGTATGTAATAATACTGTATACCATAATACTGTGCTTAAATTTATTGTTTATAAAAAGAAGAAGAAGAAGAAAAAGAAGAAGAAGAAGACTATAACACCAGTGAAAAGTCAGTGAAAAGCTCTCCAAGTACAAAGAGTTGAAAAAAATGAGCCGAATATAGAGTATAAAGACCAAGTTGCTCTAAGGGGTCACTGGATTCGTGAAGAAAGAACTAAAAATTCCAAAAAACTGGATCTCAGGGTAGATCAAAATACAAGGGCAAATTCTTCAACAGAGTAATCTCCATCAAACGGAAGGAAAAGATCCCTGGATTGCATCTGGCACAAGAAAAAGTAAACTAAAAATAAAATGAAATAATATTAACAATAATAACAATAACAACACTAATAAGTCACTGAAATGCCGCTCCTTGCAAAGACCTGAAAAAGGGCATTAGCTAAATGTTGGGAATGAAGCACTGGAACTCGCAAAAAAAAGAGGGAAAAACTACACTGACTGAATCTCAGGAAACTGGGAATTTTCCAACAGAGTTACCATCAAAAGGAGGGAAACGTTTTCTGAATTGAAATAAACTAGAAATGTAGTGAAAGAAAATAAATAAATAAATAAATAAATAAATAAATACATAAATAATGCTTGTGGATTGGTCAGTATTTGTTCCATATAAATAACTTATATATATAAATTTATATATATATATATATATATATATATATATATATATATATATATATATATATATATATAAATAACTCTACATAAAACAATATTATTTAATGCCCTTTTTAATATTTGCCCTATTATCTATGAATGCAATAGATCATTTGTTCATATTTATACCAAGAGTACTGATTTTCAACATATGCTAACATGCTGTAATCTCATGCAATTTAAGGGCATTTCAGTTAGACAACATTTTATGACAAATTCATTTAACGCATGTATTGCCTTATAAAGCTGCCAGTTCATATTATTTCAGATTTCCTGTTGCTAATACTACTGTTGCTGTTTGCAATAGTAATGCTGTAATATAAAGAAAGAAAACACATTTAATATAAATAATTTTAACATAACCCTAACCTGTCATGTTTACATATTATTAATGTAACATTTAGTTATGAACCATGAATCATTAATGCAAAAAAATATTGTGTCTTTTGAGTAAACAAAAAAAGGCCCACAGTCTCATCGGGATGAAATTGTTTGGACTGTTAAAGCTGTCATACAGTGCTAAACTAGTGGGTAAGTTCAAAGCACAGCTTACACAAGGGTGTAAAAAAAACAACAACACAAAATCTGAGGCTGTTGCCATGGTTACCCCATCAATTTCCCAAATTCTTTGTTTTCTATGGTCAGCATCAGCCAAGGTCTTGAGTCATCATGAGGAAAAAGCACTCACACCCTCACCAATGTCTAAGCACAAGGCCACAGGATTTTTCCTCTGCCATTAATAGATCAGACCTATAATCGGACAAATAATGTTATGAAAGGAATAAATTCTAATCTAATCATTCTAATGTAAAGTTGTGAACATGTTAAAGCCCTGCTGTTGGTTGGTATGTGTTGTTGAGTGGTAAATGAAGCGCTCAGACCCTCGTTAAGGATGTCTCTATCACAGCGAGTACATACACAGCTGCTTTTATTGCTGCCATAATGGAGGCAGATTCACTAATGACTCCGGGCTACGGTTACAGCAGTGTCGCAAGCGTCCGGCCCGCCGTCGCCATGGCAACCAGGCCATTGCACACCTCGCTTCTGCTCCCGACTGCCACCTGATGGCTGAGCTGACCTGTTTTACACACACACACACACACACACACACATCCTTATGAGGATATTTGGTCCCTATTAAGATATAAAAACATGCCTTGCACACACTCAGAGTCAGTGGGTTAAATGGCTGTGTTTTAGAATTTGATGTGCTAAATAAAAAGAAAGATTTTAAAAAAAGAAATACTTGATGACAGTTGGACAGTTTAGTAGTCGACCAAAGAAATAACAGATGGACACAACATTCTGAGCCTTAGGCAACAACCACGTCCCATTAAGCTCTGTCATTCAATCTCAGCATCCTTCTCTTTACAAACACAGATACTAATTCTAGTTTTGTGCCTGACTTGCATTCTTTCACGACGACCCTTATTGCCTTAGTGTGCGTCATCCTCTCCATCTCTGCAAAAGATCGGCAGAACCTCCATGAAAGGAGGAGTCGTCTCGAGTTTTTGACGGCTGCCCGCTAATTGCTGACCCTAACAGACCCAATTAGAGGCAACAAGCACCCTGCATTGGCCCAAGGGACGACACGTCCTAGCATACCGAACACAGACACACTGAAAACAACACACCAGAGCGACAAGGACCAGACATCTCCCCTTTCTCCTCTGTTTGAACACTTAAAAAACATGATTCTGAGGATGCATGTGACTTGTTAATGCACTTGTTCCATCAACACGGGTCTCTGTAGATATGTAGACAGTATACTATACTATGCACAAGACTTAGGCACATGCAAAGAAATGCAAAGTAAACCTCAAAGAATAATTAATAATTAAATGTTTCTACACTGAAAAAAATACTATAAAGAGCAGTAAACATTAATGCATGAAACAAAATATTTGGTGTGACAAACCCTTGCTTTTTATTTATTTATTTATAATTATAGGTAGTATCTTGAAGAATCTGTCAAAGTTCTTTTTGAGACTTTGACTGTTTTTATTTTTATTTTTCTAATTTTTTTAAAGCATTATTTTTTTCTGTTTTAAGTGGTCTGTTATATGTAAAATTCTACTTTGCTTAATGAAATATATATGATATTTATTGGAATATTAATGTTTGGGAATATAAAATACAATACATTTACTCACCCAGTAATGCTGAAATCTTTAAATAAACAAAAATTATTTTTATTAACAGTTTTTATTAACAAAAATTGTATTGAAAAAATTACATAGCAACTGATACATAGAGTACTTCTTACACATTTATTTTAACACTCTACCCTGCTTCTCGGTGAAGAAAAGTAGATAGTTGGTGGAAATCCCACATAATTTAGAAAATAGCTGAGCGTATTTCTCAACATATAGCTAGCTATTTTCCAGCACTACCAAGAAACATGACTGTACCATTCTTTTGGAAGCCAAAGAATGGTAAAATAGAGACTCCTTGGTCTCTTTACATGATAATTTCAAGTTAACATAAAAAAAAAGGAGTTGGGGGAGTTGGTACGGGAGACAAGAACACATTTGTGCTGCTTTACATGTTGATTTGGTGTTGTGTGAGGGTCGTGGATGTGCTACATATTATTAAGGGACACTTAAGAGTGCTGGGTAACTTGTTCAGGTTGACACAGGCTACAAATGATCATTACGTGTGTGTGTGTGTGTGTGTGTGTGTGTGTGTGTGTGTGTGTGTGTGTGTGTGTGTGTGTGTTCTTTTTTTTCCGGGAAAGGAAAGGGCTTCTTTGAGAGAGGCGAGAGCACTCGAAATGGTGTGATGTGAACACAAAAGAGTAAGAGTTGAGAGATCAACTCCTTACCCTGCCATTTCCAAACACCTTCTTCTCTTCCCTATGTTTACCAAGCGCTCTTTTCTGTCACACTGACAAAAAAAAAAGAGAAAGAAACGCAATAGATAAATAACACAACAGCGACAGAGCCCCGTAATCCCTTTTGTTTCGCTGGATTTGTTCCTCTCATGTGCTTACACACACAACTCCCCCCTCCCCCCCTCACCTCTGTGTGTGAGAGGAAAAGATATTTAGTGACTTTGATATGTAAACCTACAAAATCTTACCTGAGGCAAAGACGATCATCGCTTTCCCACAATCCGGTCAGATCAGGAATGGGAGAGAGAACAAAAGAGATAGGAGCGGACACAAAAGAGCAATGCAAATCTCTCTTTCAGATAAAAAAAAAAAACACAGGGGAAAAGGGAGAGTGAAAAGGATGGATGAGGAGATTACCGAGAAAGACAAAGCCTCCATTTTGGCCAGGAAAAAAAAGCAACAATATGAGGTTTTGGTTGGGATTTCTAGAAAGTGCAATCTATATTTGCTAATTGTTCACATTTGTACTTTTCTCAAGATGGCTTAGCATTTAGCCTGAAATTGTTCAAATGTTTGTCTCTGTATGAAATAATTTAAATATAAAGAAACCGTGGTCTGGTTCTTCTCAAAAGTAGTATACTATTACATATTACGTAGTAAAGTAATATACATTTTTGCACACACCAAAATGCTGTCTGATCTGAGGAACAGACATCGAGCTAATTTAACCGAGCACATCGCTGTGCTGCAGAGGTCATATCCAGAGAGTTCTCCAAGTCTCACAATGCATTTTTTAATGAAACGGACAACCGCTGCCTATTTAAAATCTCCTGACCTCGGACTTTAACACTGGAGCTAGTAAATTAGCCCCAGAGACAGCTTTGGCCAAAAGGTCACTGGCGTGTTTTTTCCCCTCTGCTCGCTCTCTCTCTTTGACAATCTGAAACGGAAGGTCTGAAATTAGATTTAACCCCCCCACTCAGATGACATGTTTATTTACATAACCTCTATGGACAGTGCGAGTAGCAGCACACCAGATCAAAATCAACTTTTTTTTTTTTTTTGCCACGTCAACCAGTGGCCATTACTAACTAGCTGGGGGGTCATTTGTTGTCAAAATGGCTGATCTGCAAAGGGCCTCGGCTAATCTAATCTCGAGGAGCTGTGTGAGCTCGCTTCTAACACGCATCCCTGACCCCATTCTGTTGCCATGGATTGTGTTAAGGGGAGAAAAAGACTTGTTTCATATATGCATACAGCTTTAATCCAACTACAGTCAATAATGAGAGCTGCTGAACGGGTGGCATGTGTGGTGGCACTCTTGTGACTTCTTCTTCACTGCTAATGCCTGTATCTCCTCAGGGGAAGGACTTAGCTACATTAAAAGGAAGCGTCATAAAAAAAAAAAAAATGTCATATTAGGTGTGCTTTTATGAAACATGACAATGGAGAAGAGGTGGAATACTTACTTTATATATCCTGATGAAAGGTGTCATAACAGCGTGGCTTATTTAGTCCTCTATGAAAGTGACCTGTTGTCATAACAATGTTTGTGCCAAGCGTGAAGACGTTCTAACAATTTCTCCTTTAAAACAATACAACAATAGCAGGTGAGTTAGTAATTATACAATATAATTAACAGCATCTACGGTATCAGTATATACAGTGACAGCTTGTCATAATGCAAGAGCAAAAAAAAACTACTACTTATCAGTAACTCTCTATTTTGAAATCATTATAGTTGAGCCTTATAACACAAGCTATTATTATAAGCATAAAACTAAAAAAAAAAAAAAAACCTTAGTGGTGCTTTTATTTTTGGTTAGACAAAACTAAAAATAATCCATCATTAGTCATTTGTTCAAAGCAAATAAGTCAATGTGGATGCTTCAGTCCTGAGCTTTTGACTGTGGCATGGTTGCTGCTGCCAGATGGAAATATGGTTGAAATGTTTCAGAACTGAACTGTTCTCCTGAGATTTGCACGCATACTCCAATTTAATCCAGTTTTATTTCTGTAGTGCTTTTAACGATGGACAGTGTCACAAGCAGCCTTACAGAAATCCAGATATAAACTTTAAATTTGACTTTAATTTATCCCTAGAGAGCAAGACAAAGGTGAAAAAAACCTGAGATGAAATATGGAAGAAACTTTGAGAGGAACCAGACAAAAGAAAAAGGAATCCCATCTTCATCTAGATGCCACCAGTGTGATTATAAACCATCTTTTTTTCTTAGTTGTATACTATAAGGTCAAGCAGTGCTAAGTGAGCTGAAAGGAACTTAAGTGCAAGCATTAGAGTCACGTTCTATAGTCAGTCGTTCTGAAAGAAGAATATTCACAGCCATCTTTAGGATATCTTTATGGCACCATCCACAGAAAACTCATGGCGAGCTTAAGGCTATCCATGTGGATACAGTCATCTCTATGGTTTCCACAGAATGGAAAAAATATTAAAAGGCATCAAGTGAGTAGCAGTTCTCTGGGAGGAAGCCCTTTTGAGAGAGTATATGAGACAGGTCAGACGACAGTGGCCAGACTGGGACATGACAGGCTACAGTAACTCAAAACAAACATTCTTGGCAAATGTGGTGGGCAGAGAAAACATCTCAGAATGCACACTACCTCGCCAGACTGGAGTTTGTATCTGAAATCCACATCAGATCACATTTACAACAAGGAATCTGAGGCTATATTGAGCACAGAATCAACAAAGCTGTATAGTTTTTAGTATGATTTATGTATTTCTGTATTTTAGGCCAAGTACATATTTCACAACATCTGAAGGTGTTAGTGTTTACGAGCTGGTTAACCTGACACTCGTACCGAGGAACTCATACACCATATGACTGTATAGGGTATCTAAGCCTGGGAGGATATTCACTCAGGATCTGAGAGCGTGATTCATTCCTCATCATGGATCAAGCTTCATCATCTCACAGTGCAGAATGAAGAATGTGGACAAAATATGATTGTGTTAAATGCATCATGCATTAGCAGATGCGCAATATTTATCACAAATTATTTATTAACTATCCTGTTTCAGACAGGGAACCAGCCAGTTGGCTACAAATTGTGCTTTGCGGACCTTGTGGTAATACTTTTCAGAAGGAATGTCTTAGACAGATGGTTCCCCTGCTATAAATTTTCTAGATTGTCCAAAGTGTAAAAACGAAGCCTCTTTCTTATTGGAAAAGCTTTGTTTCATGACCAAAAATGACAATTCAGATTGTCAGTGTCAGACAAAATCGGAAATTGCAATCCAAAGACTGCTTGGAATTGCATACACTGGGCACTGGGCATACAAACCGGTGGGTGGGCAGGTAGGTAGGTCGGTCGGTTGGTCGGTCAGTTGGTAGGTAGGTATGTGGGTAGGTGGGTTGTTAGGTTGGGTGTGTTGGTAGGTAGGTAGGTAGGTAGGTGGGTCGATGGGTGGGTTTGGTTAATTAGGTAGGTATGCTTTATTGATCCCATGAGTGAAATTCTTGTGTTACAGCAGCATGATCAGTAACAAGATACAACTGCCCCCCCCACACACACACACAAAATATAAAATATTGGGTTTAATAAAGAACCAGAGCAAACAATCCAAATCGATAGGCAAACACACTGTCAGAAAAACCTAGCAAAAATTGAAATACCGAAAAAACAGTCAGTGATGCAAAAATATAAAATCCCACATGCAAACAGTTAAAAACAGAACCACAAGGCATGGATCAAACACTGGAAAAGAATGAAACATAATCAAATGGCTTGGTATGTAGCTTAACTAACAATACTTTACACGGAGCTGTTAGAAACGCCGGCTTTTAAGTCCGTAATGGTGGGAGATAACCTGGAAATAGTCAGTATTTCGGTGAGGGTTCCCTCTGGTGGTTGGGAGGACGGAAGCCGGTAGAGTTATTTTTACTGTACAAATCTCCACTTCAAGCTCAAGCTATGTCTATGTGGCATTCAATTCAATTCACTTCAATTTTATTTGTATAACGTTTTTAATGGACATAGTCACAAAGCAGCTTTACAGAATATTTAAATATATAAAATATAAATTAAGGATATAAATTGTAACTTTTAATTTAATTTATCCCTAAGGAGCAAGGCAGAGGTGATTGTGGTGCGTAAACACTCCCTGAGATGATATGAGGAAGAATCTTCAGAGGAACCAGACTCATAAGGGAACCTATCCACATCTAGGTAATAGTGAGTTTCTAAATCATTTCCCTTCTATAGATGTGCACTATATGGTGAAAAAGTGTAATCACACCAGGAAATGTGTTCATATATGTTACATTAAAGCACACTACTTAAACAGGCATACTGCATCTGCACCTTTTTATCTTATCTCCTTATCTCCTACCTTGAACTCTGAGCATTCGCACTGCTCCACTAATGTACAGTTAATTTGCACTGAATGTAGCATTTGCAATTTAACATTTGCACTTTATACACAACTATACTGCATTAATGGACAGTTTCTTTTTGTTTACATTTCTTTTTTAGTTTTTTATGTTTATTCTCATAGTACTCACTTGCCTTACATTACTGTGAACAAAAACACCAAGGCAAATTCCTTGTACATGTAAAGCTTACTTGGCAATAAAGTTGATTCTGATTCTGAAAATCATCCTAGTTTTAACATTACATCTATCTTCATGTATCTGAAATCATCATCCACTGTTCATTGATGGAGACTTTAGTGCTGAACTGTTCGTACCAATTGCATTCCAAAGCCATCTCCATGGTTTCCTCTCCACGTCGTATTATTCACAGCAATTCCATGAATCTTCTCCTCACGTCCACATGGGTTTCCTCTGAATTTCCAAGTTTCCTCCCATAAACATGCCATTTGGTAGATTAGTGACTTTATATTGTCTGTAACTATGAGTGTGTGTGTGTGTGTTGATGTATAGTTCTCAGGATCCAACATAACCAGAATAAAAATGAAAGAACTTAAGCAGGTGAAATAAAGACATATATAATATTCAAATACTAATCAGTACCTGTACATCTGAATCAATCCTAATTAAAATCTTTAGTAATAATAATGTCCAAGGTTGTGCAGAATGATGGTTCATGTGTATGCACATGCTGGTGTGTGTGCGCACACATATGTGTAGCAGTGAATATACAGCAGGAAGTAGATGGAGGGCCAAGTGTGACAGGTGGACAGGCGTGATAAGGAGCAAGCACTGCCATGCAGCACTGAAGCTCAGGGGAATATCTAGCTGAGAGCTGCTAATAGCTGATACTCATCAGTGATAGAGACTTCCTATCTCTCCTCTCTCTGTCTCTGCGGACTAGTACACTCATTCAGGTTAAGCCCGAATTCTCCCCAATTCTTAAAGTATATCTAGTATAACAATGACAAGACCTTTTGAGTTAGAGATTTGTCACAGGGGAGTAAACAAAAATGCTCTTTAGCTGCTAGTGTGGAGAAGTGGTAGTGCTGTGAGCATCGAATGAGCTTGATGTGAGTGAACTATGTTTTTTTCTCACTCTGAATGATATGATCCTTTATTATTTTTTCTAAGCAATCACTCTAACAGTCCAGAAATCGCATGTATGCATTGGCATAGAAGATCGCATTCTCACTTGTTTATATTTAGTTGCTTGCTATTTGTTGTACAGTATCTCTTGCGCAGGGTAATCTATCACGATCGTGACAAACAGTGAGTCAATCAGCAGTGTGGGAGGCAATGTGTCACAAACACACAACGCCATCTGCTCGGAGTTTGTTCAACAAAGATCGATTGTGCTCGAGGACGCTTTTCCCTCTCGCGCTTTCTCTCCCTCCCTCGTCCTCTCGCCTCCTCTCTTCTCCTTTTGTCCGCTCCGCGCCGAGGAAAATGTGCGATGCCAAACGACGCACTGTAACAAGACGACGGACAGCTCAACTGATAACAACAACAAGAAAAAAATCATACTTTTTGATAACACTTTCTGCTCGACTAAGTTTTCCTGATCAGACCTTTTTTGTGCCAGGGCGTTTTTGTGGTTCTGTAATCTTAATATAATCATACATTTTAGAGAATTCTGGATGAAGATGAGCAAAGTTAATCTGTTAAAGTTAATCTTTGTTGATATTTGAACACGGATCTGTATTAGTACAACCTTGTACGGTTAATGCAGGCCTGGAAAAAAACCTCTTTAACATTTCTTCTACTTAACTTAAATAGTTTTTTTTTTGTTTGTTTGTTTCTCAACCACAAATGAAGCATGTTAAAATCTAACTATCGAGAAGTTTCAGTGAAAGATGCCCCACCTCCCTCTACATTTACAGACTAATCTACTAATGGAAAAACAACATTACATCCAATTTGAAGGAAATATATGTACAATGAGGTATCATGGTGAAAAAATGGTGTTGCTATTTCAAAGCTACAGGCTCTGTGGTTTTCTCCAAGTTTCTCTCTGTGTTCTGGGTGTGTCTTTCTCTGGATCCCCATTAAATGGATTTGCTATTCTAAATTGCCTTGTAGATGTGAATGTGTGTGTGTGTGTGTGTGTGTGTGTGTGTGTGTGTGTGTGTACGCATGGTATCCTGTCTCAGGAATAGGCTTCAGATCAATGAAGGAACTACAGGTTTTCACTTTGATTATCTGCATCACCCACATCAGTCTCAGTCTCATCACCTAAGGTAAAACTTGAGCCATGAGCCAACACATGAGCCAGTCTTATCGTCATCTCTACACTTAAAAATGGCTAAAAATTTTTAAAAAATGGAATTTGAATGTCTTTGTCATGTCACGATGCACAGTGGTGATCATGTGAATGGCTCATATGAAAGACAATAAACACTTTAACTGAAATAAATAATTTTTCCTGGACATTTCAGATATTTAGGCAATATTTTTATAGAAATGTTCCGAAAAAATTTACAAAAGTTGAAATTAAATTGTGAATTGTGATATTAAACCCATTTCTGCTCTTTTTGAGATGCTCCAAGGGAATAAGCATCTAAAATTTGAAGGTGTTATCTTCAACAACTAAAATTCTGTGTAAGGTTATCCAACAGAAGGAAAAACGTCTCACAATGAAAGCTAGCAGTGTCCTGACTCATTTTATACCAAACTTGTGGCAATAAAATAATTCATTTGTTTTATACTGATTGAAAATGTCCCATAAGTAGATTTCTACTCTGTAAAAAGGGTAGAAAGGGTAAATTTTCCAACTTAGTCTAAATGCGTAAGTTCCTGATAACACGGCATTTCATCTGTTCACAAAATTAATTGATTAGGATTAAGTCCTATGGATGGTTGTCTTGTTTAACTTGTGATACATTAGCCTTAGGGAAGCAATGGGAACAGATCAGAAGCTCTACCACTACTAGCGGTAGTTCTACATGCTGTCTGTTGCTTCAGATGTACGACACAAACTTGCTAATGTAAAGTGCATAATGCAATTAAAGCACGGCGTAGCAAGCACTGTTAGGGCTTTGGTAAACAAGTCGCAACTCTTTACACGAGAGTGGACATGGTGGAGACTCGACATGAATAACTTCTGCATAGTCCATTTGCCCCGGAGCCGTAGGTCGGGACCCGTTTGAGAAGAGCATGTTGCACTGGTGGATGCTCCAGTGCGAAGCTACCAGTCCTCTCTTTGTTCAGACGGTCTGCTGCTCAATGCCCTTTGACTCTCGACATGCCAGTTAAAGCGGATATAGAGAACGGACAAGAGGGGACTGCGTATGGTGTTGTCAAGAGACCTGGAGTCATTTCGTTTGACGGAGACATCCGTGCATAAGCCCAACTGGAGCCAGAGGCCCCCATAAAGCCAGGGGTCCTACCCCCATCAGACTCGCCATTGACCCTTGTTGTGGTGTTTACACCCAGGCAGGTGCATCCATGATGGTGGGCTGTGCGAGCGGGCATCCATCAGGGCAGCCATGCCCCTGGAGGGAATGTAAAGTGGGGCTCCTACAGCATGAGGGTGAGGCCCCTGTCTGTTCACCTGCCATGCAAGGGCACACTGAGGCCTATAGGCACAGACGGCCTCTCCTAGCCTGCTGCTCCTCATAACCTCTGCGGTCAAGGTGCTTTTCTTTGAATCGCTCAGGTGCCATTCTGTCGATGCATCTAATGCATGTTCACATCACACATCACATTAACTCGGTCTTTTTCTGTTCATTCTTTTTACGGCTTGTTCTTATTTTATCCGTGTATGTACGTAAATGGATCGATTGCTTCCTTGTTATTTCTAAACCAGGACAGTTCAGTGTATATTTTTAGGACAAACTGAGGACAACAAAGTCATTTCATTTATAGAAGGAAATAATTTAACTGTAAGTGTCACAGATATTCCCTCATTATCACACGGCACAAAACACACAAATAGTGCATGTTATTGTGTTTATTTCCTAACATCTATTTGTTTAAAGTACTATAAATGTATGAGCCTACATCTCCTTATTTCTAGTTTCTCTGTCCATATTGACATATCTCAGAAAATAAATGGGACAAAGCTGTACCTTTCCCTGTTACTGTGGTGGTACCCTTATCTTTTTACCTTTAACTCTTTTTCCTGAAGGCCAAAAAAATTGCTCCTGTTTTGTTGTGTCTATGTTGAATTGAATTCAACGTGGAATTTCTCTGTCATGACACAATCCAAAGTGATGCTTAATGCTCATATTAAAGTAGTCACTCAGGACTTTAAGAATTTGTATTTGTAATTTCTATTTTTATTTTTGGTCTACCAAGAGCAATACGTCCAAAAAAAGTTTTTTTTTTTTAGTTTAATGTAAGTTTTTTTAATCGTCAAAAATAAATGCGGATATCAAACCTGTTTCTAAAAATTAAAGTTGTTCAACCACTAAAATTCCATGTAAGGTTATCCCAAAAGACGGAAAAACGTCTCTTACTGAAAGCCAACGGTGTCCTAAGTTATATCAGATTAGTGGTGATAAAATAATTTATTTGTTTATGCTGATTGAAATGTTTTTTTCTTCACTCATTGTTTTAAATGTTCACTTTTTTTTTGTATTTTATTTATTTATTTATTTATTTATTTATTTATTTATTTATTTATTTATTTATATTATTTTTTTTTATTTTCTTTGGATACACCAGTACTTTCATTAATTATTTAACTTCTAGGAATTCTTTTGTACCAAAACTGTACAACAGAGGTACTTTTTTCACTCAAAAATCAGCACTTGGGATGCAGACTTGTGCATTTAACTCTACCTAAAGCGAAAATAAAGAAATAAAGAGAATAATAAACAAACATAAGAATGCTATCCAGCGTCAGGAGAGTGTTTTTTGGGGTTTTTTTAACACCCAAAAACCTCAACACTTTTCTCTCCTGGGGAAATGGCCACACTTCTCTGGGCTCTGCCTATGAACAAACATCTGCTGTGGGAGCGAGGCGAGCTCCCTTGACAATGCTCCTTTAACAGATCCACCCTTCTTTCATGCGATTTAATCATGTGTTAAATGGAAAGAGCCGTAAAACACTCCAAAAATGAACCCAAAGTCCAATAACAAATTTGCAGATTTTTAATGAAGGGTTCTCCTCACTCCCCCTTCTTCTGTGCTGGTGCATACCATTCTCCGATTTCTTCTCCGCACCTCTGTATTCCTCTGTTAATTCACTTTCTAAACACCTGCCTTTGTCCCGTTGATAATTATAACCGGTGCGTTTCCTCTCTCTTTTTTTTTTTTAATCTGCTCTAATAGTGCTCAAGCTGAGGCGCTTTGCAGCTAATAATTACAGAAGCTGGCCTGGGGTTTGGCTCATCTCTGCTGGTGGCTCTGTGCTGCAGTCTTGATCACAGCTCCACAGCGCTAACATCTCAACTGGGAGAACTCAACATCACGTCCCAGCCTCTCGAAGCCTCGCTACAGCTGTCTCTCAGAATTCCAGCCCTTCCCAGAAATGCAATATTCATCCCTATTTAGGGACATTTATTTTGGAGATCTTACTACAAACTTGACCTTAAAAGAGAAGAATTAATAAGATGGCAATATATCAGGAAAAATAAACTGGTCCTTGAAGCCCTGAAGGAAGAGCAAACAAATCGCTGGCACATATCTTACCCCTGGGACTTTTCTCTCCCTCTCCCTCGCTCTCTTCTCTTCCTCTTCTCCAGAAGTTAACGCTCACACTGCATCGTTAGTGAGGCTGCTGTTTCTTCTCAGATCAAATGGCGTTTTTTTTTTTTTTTTTCAACAAAATCACTAGAAAATCTGTTCGTTTTGAAACCCACAGGGTTTGCCCAAAGGCTTTAAAAAGCATAAGCATGTCAATCCGTGCATGTCTAAAGCACTCTCGCAGGCTGCATATTAAAAATAATCAAATAAATAAATAGACTGAGCATTTAAACGGTAAATAGTCTAAATCTTTGGTGTTTGAAGAGTAGAGGAATGCTGATGCGAATGATGCTACGCTTCAGACGGAGGCGTCAAGGGGAATACGAAGCTCTGTGCTCTAAAGCCGCCTGCATGTGTGTGTGTGTGTGTGTGTGTGTGTGTGTGTGCTACAGAAAGTGAAAAAGTCCAAAAGTAGGTGTTTGAAAAGTGAGCGAAACACTTCTTTGAAGACTTCCTGACATGACAAAATGCTGTAAGTATTGCCAACCAGGGCGAGTTTGGGTATTTCAACAGCTGCTTGTCTTTTTTTTTTTTTTTAAGGGAATAAGATATTACACTCTGTCCAAATCAATTCAGGGGTGCCATTATTTTTTCGGCTTTGATAAGAAAAAACATGAAACATGAGCATAGATGAAACAAAAAAGGTTGGTAAGAAAATGAATGGACATGAAAAACCAAGATGAAAAAGTGTCAGACTACGTGTGTGTGTGTGTGTGTGTGTGTGTATAAGTGTAAGTGTAAGAAAAGTAACAGTGCGCTCGTTCTCCGACTCGGTCCTGTCCTCTCAGTGTCCTCTCCCAGAGCCCCAGAGTCACGCATCACTCATCTTGTCACATTGAACTCCAGATGCTCCTACCCAGGAGAACCATCCAGGCCCTCTCATCCCTCTTCATTCCCTCCAACAATTTAGTAATGAAATATTGATTTTTAGTTAGATTCATATTGATGCTATTAGCTTTGCATTGATAAATCACCCGTCGGTGGCGGAGCAAGTGTTTGCCATGCCGAGAGCTTGCGAGATTACAGTCAAGTCATTGATGTGTTAATTTGATGGATATCTTTGATTTCTGTGTGGTTTTTTTTTCTCCCTTTACTTCATCCTCCCACCTCTTTCTGCAAACTGCGTTTCATAACAATGCCTGAGCAGAAATCACACTGAACTGAATTTATGGGACTCCATTTCCTTGGGAGTGCCATTAGCCTCCATCTGTCTGATTTTTTTTTCTTCCTCTCTTCTTTGGCTCGTTCCCTCTCTTTCTTTATCTCTCTATTTTTACACCTAGGTGATATTATATTCTTCACGTCTTATCACCCACTCAGTAACACACTGTCAGCCTGCTAACATCCCAATTAGTGTCTTTAGAGAGAAGCACAGTACAAACAAAAATCGCTCCCAATCTGCTTATGGAAGGCCAGTCAATAAGCAGTGCAGACAGTATTGACCCATGGATCTTACTTAACAAGCGAGTTCAGATACAGTTGAATTTAATGAATATGAATGACCGGGGTGTAATTTTTGTACACGTCTATGTTAAATCACACTTAATTCTGGTCATCAATAGTTTGTCAAGGAAATGATAAGACTTTCAGCTAACCACCTACCTCTTCGCTCTCTCTCTCTTCTCTCTCTTCTCTCTCTCTTCTCTCTCTCTTCTCTCTCTTCTCTCTCTTCTCTCTCTCTCTCTCTCTCTCTCTCTCTCTTCTCTCTCTCTCTCTCTCTCTCTCTCTTCTCTTTTATAGCCCACATTTAAGAAATGTTACATTTGCTACATCATTGCTGTAGTGACATTTTGATTCAATTAATTAGAAATGATTACAGCGATATTTAAAAAGTGCCCACTCATTACATGCAATTAGAGACAATTCAATGATTTTTTTTTTTTAAAGACAATCCTTACAAAGGTTTTTTTTTTCCCTCTCTTCCTTTCTGTCCCACCCAACTACCCCCTCACACACACACAGCCCATGCCTGATTCGCAGGCAAGATCAAGTTCACCGTCTTTAAGGCACCTATTTTAAAAGAATCGATCCGGCAACCAAAATGTCTCAGCATCTGGCATTTTCAAAGCCAGCTGTAAAGTCTTCACGTCTGTCCCAAACTAAGAAAGACAAATAAAAGCAGAGGAGCTCATTATGTGGCACCGTGGTTCAAGGCTAAAGACTTTATCCTGATTCACTGGACAACAACATGGCGTCAGATCAGTAAAGAGCAAGATTATAAAATGGTGTCTAGCGTCTGGTGCCATTCTGCCCTTGTAACTTTGAAACAATTTTTTTTTTATCATTTTTTTCTACATCTCAAGCATCAATAACTCGATTCCGAACAAAAATAAATACGCTGTTTTTACACCGTATACATACAATGGCTGCATTTTCCTGTTTATTGATTGTTTAACTACCGTCATTCTAATGCTCTGAGGCTTTCAGCTATTTCTCATATACACTAACATACAACTCTTATTATTATTTTAAGTAATTTGTTTTTAGTCTAGAATTTGGGAAACAGGATTAAACGATAAATGTGACCTTGTCAGTTAACACTGCACTAAAAATTATATTACAAATATAAAGATTTTCTTCCTATGATCTTTAGAAATTTCAGATGATGAGCTTATGGAATATTCCAAATATTTCATGTGGCTGAAATGTGGTCAGACGTTGAACTAAAATGTACAGTACAATTCATTTACAGCATTTGGCAGACGTCCTTATCAAGAGCGATTTACAATTTATCTCATTTTATACAACGGAGCAATTCAGGGTTAAGGGCCTAGCTCAGCAGCAGCAGCTTTGTGGACCTGCAATTCAAACTCACAACCTTCTGATCAGTACTCAAAAACCTTAACCACTAAACTCCCACATTCCTATTAAATGCTAAAATATTGAAAACCTATAATAGATGCATAAAGAGATTTACACGAATTACATCCTTTTGTAAGTGTTACATCTCTTTGATTATATTTCAAGGTAAAGTGGATTTCTGGGGGAATGAAACATGCTAAAATTCTGTTTTTCTAAGAGCTTTAGAGGTTTTATAGCCAGATTATTGATTGATTGATTGATTGATTGATTGATTGATTGATTGATTGATTGATTGATAAGACAATTGTTCTGTTTCCTAAACCCTTTCTATTCATTTTTTCGCTTGTGCTGGTTGCTATATCTCATCAAAGGAAGAGAAGATCTGACATGCTTATCCTGGTTTATTTTCTTACATCACAAAACCTTGCAATGTTTACAGGGTGTGTAGACTTTTTATACTCACTGCATTCATTTGTAACTGTTATTTTTGTGGGATGGCACTGCAATCAATAAATGCATACATGTTTAAAGAAATTTTTACATGTTTCCTGTAAAAGATAATATTAACTTAAGTGGCTGGTTAAAGACTTGAATGAAAAGAAGTTAATATTTTTGATGAAACATTGAAAATTTACATATACATATTGTGTGGAAGTCCAGCCCGTTCTGTTCAAACTGTGTGTGGTCAAGCTTTGCAAATGTGAATTGTAGATTGGCATAATGACAAACAAACAAATAAATAAATAAATCATCAGTACATTATTAAAAAGTAATACAAAGTTGTATAACTGTAAATTATTATTATTATTATTATTATTATTATTATTATTATTATTATTATTATTATTATTATTATTAATATTAATATTGTTGCTGTCAATAATAATAATAATAATAATAATAATAATAATAATAATAATAATAATAATAATAATAATAATACTAATAATAATAATAATACGGTGGCTTAGTGGTTAGCACGTTTGCCTCACACCTCCAGGGTTGGGGGTTCGATTCTCGCCTCTGCCATGTGTGTGTGGAGTTTGCATGCTCTCCCCGTGCCTCGGGGGTTTCCTCCGGGTGCTCCGGTTTCCTCCCCCGGTCCAAAGACATGCATTGTAGGTTGATTGGCATCTCTAAATTGTCCGGAGTGTGTGTGTGTGTGCCCTGCGATGGGTTGGCACTCCGTCCAGGGTGTATCCTGCCTTGATGCCCTATGACGCCTGAGATAGGCACAGGCTCCCCGTGACCCGAGTGTAGTTCGGATAAGCGGCAGACAATGAATGAATGAATAATAATAATAATAATACAGTTCCACTGTACTTTATAGAGGAATGTTGTACAAATTCTCATGAAGTCCCACTTCTCCCTCTGTTTTGCATCTAATAAAATAGATCTATATGTATGTGTTTGTTTTTCTCCCTAAGAACCCAAGACTATATGCTTCCTCTGAACATCCTCTCAACACAAGTAGAACAGTTTGTCTTTACTCCTCTCCACCTGTATACTGTAGTGATGTATACTCCATCTCTCTGGTGTCATAGAAACAGTGTGTCATAGAAACAATGTGATTCTTTTAGAGTTTGGTTTTTCTGCCTCATGTCTTCTCTGGAAGTTTTTCCTTGCCACATACTCACCTTTGTGGCTCATTATGAATCTCAATGAAGTAGTAGCTCAGTGGTAATTTTGTTGGACTTAAGGTTGTGAATTTGTATCCCATGTCCACCAAGCTGCCTCTGCTGGGCCCTTGAGCAAGGCCCTTAAACCCTCAACTGCTCAGTTGTATAAAAATGAGATTAATGTAAATCACTCTGAATAAGGGTGTCCATTAAATGCCAGAAATCTAAATCTGCATCAAGATTTCTATAAAAAAAAAGTTTTTTGGATGTTGTTACAATTGCAGAAATGAGTTGACCAACATGGAGCATGACTTGTTGAATCATTGCTCGAGTGTGTAGAATTACAGCACACTTATACAGATAGAATAGATGCTGAAATGTAATTCACAGCATCCAAATGGAAGTTCATATTTCCTAAAAGAGAATCCACAAACTCCACAGGTCCTATTTCACAGTGAAGGCAGTGAGTGTCTACAACAACCTCATAAAAGTCCTGAAGATATGTTACCATGATTTTTTTGGGGAAAAAAAGATGCTTTGCAATACTGACGTGGTACTGTCAGAGTAAAAAGCTCTCTCTCTGGGATAAGACAGAGTGGCTCGCCTTGCTGTTGTGTTGATATCAGACACAGGCTCTTCATCAGAAGAGTAATAGACCCGTGAAGCTAACCAGGAGGCCCAAGGCTGTTTGTTAGCTCCTAACAAGGTGAGCTGGCTTCCACTGAACAGCACACCAGCACCGCAAGATTTATTATGGATCCCTGTGTCTGCCGGCCAAGTACTTCTCAGTACGGACGGGCTGAGAGTTATTAGAAAGTTTTGGACCTTTATTATCTCAACGTTTTTATGAAACTTCACAGAGATGGTAGATCTGCATGAATGGATGATGGATGCGTATGCGAATGGATGATGATCTGCCTCTATATAGTCATCAGAGGATGAAAAATAACAGTGAAGGAACAGGCTTACTGAAATTACACTCTTAAAGCCAAGGAGATGGACATTAATTGATATTGCATACATAAATATAGGTCAAATATATAGGTCCAAATATGCAAATGTTGAAAGTTAAGCAATGAATGAAGTGAAAGTGTGCATAGCAACTCAGCTTAATCTTCTTCCAGCAAAAATTCTGTATAGTCTTGGGCTCCAATCCCTCGTTCAATGCAGTTAGCTGGTGTCATCCAGCGGTCAGCCTCAGAAAAGGAGGGGGGGAGTGTTTTGGAAGGGCTTTCAGTAGCGCTAATCGTCTTGCTCACTGTCAATCGCGTGTCAATATTAGCAGCCTGGCCCTCATCCGTCAAAGCAGTCACTGATGGCTCCCTTGTTAGCGCTGATCACCTGCCCTCAACCGCAGCAGCCGTGGCATCATCCATCACTCACCCCACACCCGTTCTTCTACAGCTAGCGTCTAATAGCTGCTGCTCAATTGTCTCCTTTACCCTGAGCGCTACAAAGTTAGCTGAGCAGCTAAGCAGGACGATGGCAGGGAGGGGAAATCGAGGGGAGAAACTCAAACATTTCAAGCATGCTGCATTGAAGTAATGAGCCATGGCAGCCACATATACCTGTGCTTGTTTTGATAAAGGTGAGCTGACGTGTTGGGGCCAGATTAGCGCTTTCTGCCACCTAGGCACATGTCCATCTATCACCAGGATCAACCTGGGAGGGGAGGAAAATGTTAGGAGAACATTAAGCAGCCCTAAAGGGAGAGCAAAGGGAAGTGTGAGAACAGGAACTAGTACTTTGTAGTCATCACTAGGCCTCCAAATAGGACGTTGGTGGCCAGAAGGTTTCCGATCTCAATTTCAGCTATAACAATCCTCTGAATTGGTGAAAAATGATACATGTCTGTAGGGTATTCATCCTGCGTGTCCATCTGGATTCATCTTCCCTTCATTTCACCATTTTCTTTTATCTCACCCATAAAGGGAACAGGCAAACAGATATTTGAGAACAATAGCCAGTGCTGTGTAGCGCTTGTGCAGTATAAATTGTCTTTGGTGGTTGTGTTGCTGGACCGCCGCATCTGCAGGATGATTAATTCAAACTTAACAGCAGAGTAGACACTAATATTCATCACCTTGCCCGCATAGCACGGCAACGCCAACCTAGACACTCTAATTCGTCTGTGCACACAAGGCTGTGTTATAATACAGCTGGCAAACAAATAAAGTGAGGGACGAGGGAGAAAAACAGGGGAAAGAAATCACAAAAGCAGTTGTAATTGTTTAGCTTTAGTTAATTAACAAACACATGTAGGTAACATGCTAATATTTAGATTCCAGCTCCTAATTAGCATAAATGGTTGCATGCAGCTTTGAGTGCTTTCTGTCCCACAAGGAAATATTATGTATTATGTATCACTTTGTTCTCTATTGTGTAATTCAGACATTCAGGCAAAAACAAATCCTCATCGCTGAATAGGGGAGAGCAATGCTAGCATCTATTTTACCTTTTAAATTAACACTTTCTATTCAGTGATTAAGCACAGCTCTATAACAGAAAAATAAGACTTTAACACGCAGATTTATGTGTTGCTATAGAAATGAGTTCTAGTCCCACAATCCTTTTTTCTCAGGAAAGACAGAACTATTTTGTTCCATTGTTCTGTGCATTGTTGTTCGCTTCCTGTTCAAACAAAAGAGACAGCTTATGTTTTAAATGATCCATTCACTGCGACTTGCATGTTCTCATATGTTAATGCACAAAGCCAAATCCACACAAAAATGGCTAAAGAAATATGTGTCTGCTGAATGCCAATTTTTTTTTTTGTCCCTCCTTGTCACCAGGGAGCAAGAGTTTTACAAGCACGCCAACATGGCAGCCCTGGGCATGATTACAAACAAAAATGCTGACTTCATTTTCACGTTCCTTTTCTCTCAATAGCCAGAAGATCTCATCAGCAGTGTTTCTCTTCAGCATCTGTTATGGATATGATGGCCACCTGTCCCATGTTCCCTGGAGATAGTGGAGACGGGACAGACAATTTACACATGTAAAATGCCAAAATATGGTGTTCTCACCAAAGTCCTCCTCCTGTTGTTCACAAGAGAGATGCACACCTTTGTGCTGAAGGTGGGGTTTTGTTGTTTTGGGGTACTTTTTTGTAGCCTGAGACCCCTTTAAGTTTTTAAGTGTAAAATAAATTTCAGTCCAGATTTCTTTCATGAAAATGATACAACTGTTTAAACATTATGCTCATCAATTAAATGTGTTTAATATCTCGAGTTTTTACTGGAGATGAAGAGCTTTTTATTCCAGAACGTTTCAGCAACTGAACACACAAGGGTCTAGATAGCATCTATAGGCGAACGTGTTTGTAAGTTATTAAGATTTTTATTAAACCTTTTAAATTTATTTTTTTTCTGCTGCACTTGGTCTTCTCTTTGGGACTTTCATAACAAAAACAAATTACTTTTATTCCATGCTCTACTGTACATTTATTTATATTTTAAAAATATTATTATTATTACTAAGAACAGTAATAGTAATAATAGAAGAAGTTGCTTTCGGCTGCGCCACAGCGGACCAACTGGTCTGCACAACAACTTGGCAAACGTTTTACGTTGGATGCCCTTCCTGACGCAACCCTCCCATTTTTCCGGGCTTGGGACCGGCACTGCATCCAGTGGCTGGGGTTGGGGCATTGGCTGAGGATCGAACCCGGGCCTTCCGCATGATAGGTGAGAAACCTACCACTGAGCCACCAATGCCCCTTAATATTAACAATAATAATAATTTGTAATACTAGTAATAATTATAATAATAATTATTATTATTAGTTAGTTAGGTAGTTAGTTAGTTAGTTAGTTAGTTTGTTTTATCTCTGAAATGAGATCAGTTCCTAACTAGATTGTGTGTAGGGGGTGTAAGCTAGTGAAAATTCTACATGTTGTATTCTGGTAACATTATTGTGTTGGGAAAAAACTGTTTATTTAAAAAAATAAAAAAGTGAATATTTACTATGATAATATTTTTTAAGATTGTGGTCAATTGAGATCTGATTTTTAAGCACTGCACTGAAAAAAAAATCTTTTCTCATGATTTTATTTATATGCTGCATGAACCCCAACCAAAGTTTTTTGCAGGAAGTGTTCTTTACCAGCAACAGAATTGACTTCCTTGCAAATTCTGACATACAATAAATCATGAAACAAAAAGAATACCATACCGTAGGTGAGGTTGAACCTTGGCTATTTTTAATGCACGCCCCGGATGTAGTTAAACAGATCTGTAAAATGTCTAGGTTTGTGTAAAGTGTTCCCTTGAGCATGGGAGAATGAAATCAATGCTCCGCTCTGTTAAATCTCTCCCTTCTGTATTCTCTGTTTGGTGATTTGTTTTAATGTTGACAGTCTTGACAAGCTCAAGAAGGTGAAAATGCCAGATGATGTAGAATACAGTGGGCATGTTTCAAATACGCTCTCATATATTCTTCTCACCTCGAGGATGTGAGAAACTATTTTTGCTTGACGCTTATGGATATTTTCTTCCACTGGCGTTAAAATCATCAGCTAATGGCCCGGCACAATGCAATACTCAGTCATTCATAAAAATGAACAAACTAATATATTATTGGAAGCAAAACAGTTGTTTAATGCATCCTTCCTAAAAAGAAAATCTATCCTAATGGGCCTGAACATGATTACAGGCTTTTCTGTTTTACTTCGTATGTTTTCACGTCGTAGATAATGAACAGATCATTTCGAACCTGCAACGTTATTTCAAAATGTATAATTTAAATGAAACTAGGTATTATTTGAAACTCTACAACTACACATTTACTCATTTTTATGCAGTTGTCACACAGTTTATTCGCCGTCAGTCTGCAAAAAATAGAGGCTATTTAACTCACGGAAATAGTTACAGTGTGACAACTAAACATAGGTGTTCTCCTTTAAGCTAAATGTGAGGCTTTAGAGGAGTTTAAGTACCTGTTGATACGCACAAAAGAAGGACGTGTTAATAGATACTGTTATGTGTAGGGGGGAAGCACGGCGTGTTGGCGTTCAGAGAGGCAGATTGCTGTCGGGCTCACCGTAAGGCGGCAATAAAGAGTTAATGACATGCTGTGCCTGCCTCACGCCTCCTCTGCCTCGGCTTCCTATTGTAAAGGCCCGCGCAACACAAAGCCGCCAAGAGGGATAAGCAGACAGAGACGACGGGGCTGCCAATGAGCAGGAAATGAAACAAAGAGACGGGGGATGGCCTGATAGCAGTGATTATTACCCAAAATATAATATAAAGATGACAGAGAGCATGAGAGGGAGGAGGACATCCACGCCACCCACTTAGCCCCTTATAACGAAAATGAGGAAGGTGCAAATACAAGCAGGAGGAGACGAGCCATTTACATGACAGTGTATATGTGTGCTGAACATCTAAATGTAACACTGAATTCCGAGCCAAAACGGATAGGCCCAGAGTGTGTTTTATTTTGTTGTTGTTGTTGTTGTTGTTGTTGTTTTTGTTTTTTTTTCATTCTCTGGATCCATGCCAGTGAGACAGATTTTAGATACAGCTTTTAAAAAGCCAGTTAATCTGGCTGTAAAGTGTATACAAGCTCTCTACACTCTCAAAACACCGAATGCCAATGCATCTGGATGATCAATGTGCTTTTCTTTCATGAGCATATTCTTTAAATTAACTGACCGATACTGTTACGTCTCTGTGACACGTGAAACGAGGCTGCAACCCACAGACGACGAGTTAAATCGCCGGCTTATGAAGATATTACCATGTATTAGCAGCTCTCACTCTCCCAAACAAATGAAATCCTCAGTAAGTTGACTTTAAATCAATAGTTTTCAATTGCAAGCAGCTGAAGTTTTGGGTTGAGATGAAACAACGTCCTGGTCATTGTGGCTGGTGAATAAATCTTAGGGTCATGCCCTCTATGTGGGCGATAGTAATGTCAGTGGAACAGAGTATTGCAGGAATGAACTTGTGCTGAGAGAAAACATTATAATATTTTTCCAACGTGTAGGACAACTAGATTAAAAAAGGATTGGAGGGTTATTTATTAAAAAAGATCTTAAGTAAGTAATAAAACACTTCAAGACAAGCTGTTATAAGAAAATAATCAATGAGGCAACACAGCACTACTGTTACTACCCTATGATTTATTTTTTATCCATTTATGGTTACATTTAATGTTGTGGAATGTCCGTAAGACAAATTAGTTTCTCTTATCACTTACGGTATTGCAGCGCAAAATCCTCCGTCCTTAAAACTTTCCTACTGTGGCAAAAAATAATACTCCCTCCTTCTACAACATGTTAAATAACACCCCTGATTAGAAACTCCTTATCAACAATTAGATATTTTCTGTACATCTTTTTTTGAACCTATTCATAAGCTTTAGATTATGTCCAGTATCCAATATGTAAATGATTTTTTACTATGGAAGCAATAACATATTAGAGCAAGCACATAAATATAAACCATGCAGCCAGCACGACTGTCAGAGTAGCTGTTCTAGGAAATTAATCAACACCTCCTGACCAATCAGAATCGAGAACTCCACAGCTTTATAGGTGATATAGGTGATATTAAACATACCTATCATACCTAATGGCACAATCATTCTTAGACATCTGAATCTTAACAATCTTTTAGTAAAAGAAAGATCTATCTTTAACATCTGCCTTACTGTATGTAAGAAATCACAGCTCCGTCCTTTCGATACGGGGCGAGACGAGGCAGTCCTCTCCCCTCCGTCTGACCCTCATGGGCACGGTGTACCATTATGTTTTAATATGATAGGCAGATTCTATTTCCTGTCCATCAATCAGACACTTAAAATGTGCTGTAGTAGAGATTATGATGAGCAAATTACACATACGAGGGATCTCAGGCTCCGAATGGCTATGGGAGCCGTTAAGAGTATAATTAACCTTGTGTTAAGTGGCATTTGCTAATGATTAATGTGCAGTATTAAAAAGGTAGATTGTTTCCAACAATGAATATCTCGAACGCACTCAGCTTAGAGGGATAGTTCAACACCGACACACCTCCTTATTTCTACACCAATTGATATTAGCACCATTATCCTTCTGTGTGTGCAGTGTGATGGTAGTGTAAGAGGCATTTATTTAGAACATCAATGAATTATCTGGAACAACAAGAAGTACAATGATTGCTCATTTGTAGCTCGCATAGCGTTCAGTTGAATTTAATACGTTCATTTAAAAAAAGAAAAGTAATCAATAAAATGTAGAGTAGGTTGGAGTGCATTAGTAGGTTAGAGTATATGGTGATTTTGCATTTTTGACTTATTTCTATTTGAGCACTGGGACTTTTTTTTGTGGAAAATTGCCTTAAAGAATCTATTAAAGATGTTTTAGCTAGATCCTATGTAAGTCTCTAATTTTTTTCTAATGTTTTTAAAATATGGTACACGGTTGCCAACGTTTTAAAGACCTCCATTAAATATCTTAAGCCATAATCTTCTGGATAATCCACAAGCAACATGCAAAAAAAGCATAAATAAATTCCCTTAATGAAGAGAATTAATGAATTAATTGATATTTCTTCATGTACATGTCTTCATGTAATGTTATCAAATTATTAAAGTCAAAAAGCTCAACTCATTTAACCTGGCACTGTTTGCGCATGTTGAAAGTGTTTCTGATAGATAGATAAATGCTTTCTTCTATTTTGTTTATTTATTTATTTTTTCTTACTGGAGGAATATTGCACATATTAATAATAATAATAATTAATGCTGGAATGGTGGCCAGTGTTTGCTGGCAATGTATCTGTATTTCTTCTTCTTCTTCTCCTAATTCTTCTTCTTTTTTTTGGATACAATCCAAATTTACTGCATATATTTCTTAAAACATTTTTATTAAAAAGAAAACGCATCTACAGTGATGTAATTTTTTTTTTTTTTTTAAAGAAAAAGAAAATCTGTTACATGAGTAAATGTTAAAAGTCCATGTTTTGGGGTGGATTTAGTCATTTCTCAGTTCTGTGGTTACTCTAGAAGATGTTAATGTTTTAGATCGTGCAAATATTACTTCTGAGGATTAATAAAATTCAATAAATCAATAAAATGGAAGCTTATGTGTTGAGTAATGGAGTGTGACGTTTAGTCTACTTTACTGACAGGAGAAAAAATAATGAAAGAAAGAAAGGTTTAATAATTTTAGCCACTTTTAACAAGCCAAAACATGAAGAAAGTGAGGGGGTGTGAAGACTGTGGAGGCATTTGTGTTGAGCTGCCATGTCACGTCTACCTGACATGAGGATGTAAGGATTCACCATGATTCAGCTTTGTAGCAAGCACAAAAAAAAAAAAAAAGGAGGCCCTGCTCCCTCTCTGTTCTTTCATTTCTCTTTCTCCTGCTTTCAATTGCTGTATTTGTGCATGAGTGAGGCCCTGGCCTCTTAGCTAGCCTTTCACAGAGCAAGACGCCTGTCATTCTAATCATCCTGCTGCCCGTCTCCTGTACCTCCGACTGGCTGAGTCACAGAGACAGAGAAAGAAAGAGACGCTGAAAGAAAGAGAAAAAAGAGAGAGAGAGCGAGAGTGGAGTCCTCGCTGCCAAGGAACATATGCCTCTGTAACAGTCCTCACTTCCTGAGCCCTGAAGCAAACTCATGATGGCCTTTTCAGCCGTCGCTGGCTGGCAGGCCAGCCATGATCCGTGTCTGTTAAACTCGAGTCTGACTGATGCTGTCAGGAAGCTTTATCCTTTGTGCAGTATCGTTGACAGCACTAGCATGGAAATTAAACCTTAGGAAAAAAAATTCTGTCTATTCTAGACATAGAGGGAAAGCTCATGAAAAGCTACACGCTATGCAGAACAGATTATTACCATAAACACTGACCTTGATAAGCCGATCCAAGATATTTTAATGTTTAAAATGTTGGATTTCACATTTCCTCCTTATAACGTACTAAACGTTGACCTAACTGTAGAAGTTTCTAGAGGCTGATTCTGAGACATATTATGAGCTATATTCCTGGCGTCTCTGCTTGCTATGGTGTGCCATCTGCTGGTCTTCTGGGTAACAAACTAATCGCTGAGAATACACTCGTGATTTTGTCTTTGTCTAATATAACACCATAATCACTACCAACTGTAATATTTTGAATGTACCTGCATTTGTGACATTACAAGGCATGTATTAGTATATGTGTAAAAGAAGGTGTTGATTTATTTTCTTGTGACAGCAGCCCTGGTGATCGTTCCAGCCATGATTTAACCCACAGGTTTATATAAATGCACTCGTTGTAATACGTTATTGTTTCTATAGTAACAGTGTACACAGGGCATTATGGATGCTCCAGATACAACCGTGTATTTGTGAATATGGTGAAGTTTTCTGTGGGATGTTTGTTCAGCATTTCTGGTAGGACTCTCTGGTGTCAGAGCTTTGTAATAGTCAGAGGTAAAGCTGTAAGTTTGCCAAGTCTTTTGGAAAGAGAGCTTTTAGGTTTCTTTCTAGCAGAACAAGCTGCACTGGCTGTCTTAACAACATCACAAGAGAGAAAAATAGAGGATGTTGATGGAACAACTGATTATAGTAGCTTGTTTTGTGGCCATTTAAATATTAATGTATCTATAAAAGGATAAAAAGTATGTGGGGATAAAACATTTTGTTGTCATTGGAAAATAATCATCGTCATGGTGGCACTTGTTGCAGTATATCATTGTTCCTATAGTAATAGCTAATTCACAATAGACTTTCAGCATAATCCAAGTTTAATAATAATTTAATTGAAAAATGTGTTAACATAATTGCTGGTATGGTGAAGCTTTCTATAAAGAAAGTGTATTTAATATTTAATATTAATATTTTTGAAGTCACCAGTGTTAACACTTTGTGACAGTCAGAGTCACTGCAACTGCAAAACTTTTCCATTATGGTAAGACTTCAAAATGGAGTTAAAGTTAAAGGGAAAAGATGTAATAATAAGACCTTTTTTGTCTTACTAAGCTCAAGAAAGAGAAAAATGGGGCTGGTGAGGTAGCAAAGGTTTACAGCTGCTGCAATGTAAGTAATAACAGGAGCTAACTTGATTCATGGATGTTTGTAACATTAGATAGATAGATAGATAGATAGATAGATAGATAGATAGATAGATAGATAGATAGATAGATAGATAGATAGATAGATAGATAGATAGATAGATAGATAGATAGATAGATAGATAGATAGATAGATAGATAGATAGATAGATAGATAGACGTTATTAATCCCCATAAGGTAATGTAACGTGTAAATGTGTAAGCATATACTTATGAAAATATCTAAGGTATGCATTAGGATTAACTAGTTGTTTGCTTCAGCTCAGGATAGATACCTTCTCACAAAGATTCTGGGATCTGATATTGAATAATTTTATATCAGTATTTAATACGATGATGTGTTTTAAGTTAACTAACTGTTATATTCATACAAAATGTTTCAAAACAACATTTTGCTATACTAGCTGTGTGTTCATTTAACAGCCAAAATTGGTCTCATTTGCTAAGAAGAGATCAGATATCTATAGTGAATCAGGATTGGGTAGTGTCTGATACTCAAACCTCAGGTATAATATTAAAACTTAAGAAAAAAATACTAATTTTGTTCAGTCATGTAAGAGACAAATCCCTTTTCCGGCGACGCCAATAGCAATAATGAGTTTTCTTTCATTCCAGCTGACCTATTTCAGCTAACACCTATGAAATACTTTAAGAAGGTAATGTTTGTTTCAGTTCTGCTTGACTATTTTACATACATCACTAGGGGACTTTTTAATCCAGTCAAGATGAGCATGTAAAAATTCCAGCACCATGACAGTCATTAAGAGGTTGTGATGTGGACACTTTCCTGTGTGTTATTCACCTTGCTAAAGTCACTCTTGGCTTTTTAAGACCTTTTTTCATTAAGAATAATCCGTCAGAGCTTGGCTTAAGGTATATCTACACTCTCGGTTTGCAGCTCTTTGTCGACTTTATGGTAACACTAGAATATATTAAACTCCAGTGTCCTTCTCTATAACTCTTTCCCACTGTGAGTAATTAGCATTTCATGGGGGTGAAAGATTCCAGTGTGATTGTTAAGTATAATCCAAAAAAAAGCTCAAATTACTCACCATTTGCTTTCATTCATACTGGGTAATTATCTTAATGACTGACAAAGTGCTGTTCCCTGATGATTATGGAAAATACCTTGACGGAGACAACAGACTTAACTGTACAAAACTACTTGTGTGCCTTCAATGCACTATAGAGTCTGTGTCACAGCATAATGTAGCCTATAACTTGTAGTGGCCTGAACGTGAAACATGATTGATGCTCCCGAGAAGCAAAATCTCGTTATCATTGGTAGCCACTCCTCATGTCCCTAGTTACCCAAATCTCTCAGGTCCTCTCAGATGATTAGCATAATGTATGCACAGTGCTATGTGTTTCTCTTTAACTTTGTTGTGTGTTTAGGGAGCATTACTTCCTCCCTTCATTTGTCTATTACAAATTTAATGTGGATTAAAAGGCCTGATCAGAAATTCCACTCCACTTGGTCTGGGATACTTTCCCCTATCCCAGATGCCAATAAAGAAGACCATGCCAATAAAAAGTCCCCCAAGATAATTACACCAGAGTTTAAACCTTCAGGCTAATAGCATTGGCACAGACACATTGCCAATATACATTTAGCACCTTTAGGTCTGGATGGGCCATAGGTGGTTGGCCAGAACCATGTCCCTCTTAAAGGTGTCTGGTTGGAAGATTGGGTTGTCCATCATCATTGGGCCTGACCATTTCCCATGAGTGCACAAGAAGCTGAACAGTTGTTGCTATTGAAGGCAAGGTGATTGAATTGTCCTTGTACTGCTCTGACTTTGAGAACATCACTTAGATGTAGGGCACAATGAGTGTTTTAGATGTTCTCCTCCAGGCAAAGACCTTTACTGACTTGATAATTAGATCAAATGACATGGATGAGGAACTACAAGTTGTAAAACATAGAAGTGCTTAAAAGTTTGAAGCATCAATAGCATCTTGGCCCATTTTGTCACTATTGTAGTTATTGCATGGGGAATTTATTGTCTTGTGCTAAAATTGTTGCACTCAACTCAATACAAGGTTATGATTATAATGAAGGATGGAAGGAGTTTGTACAAACGATGCTCAGAACAGAATGTAATAAAAAACCTCTGCTTATGCACCTCAATAATATATTTATAGTATCTAGATATGAATACATTATTCAGATAGAACAGATAAGAGTTCTTACATCTGGTCATATAGGAAGCTTGTGGGACAAAGAAAGAGCATATTCATTTACATTAATGCATGGTGTTGCATATTGCGTTAACATAGTAACTGCCTGGTTAATGTATCACTGAGAATACACTCATGATTCTGTCTTTGTTTAATATAACACCATAATTATTACTAACTGTAATATTTATAATGTACCTGCATTTGTGACATTACAAGGCATTTCTAAGTACAATGGAATCTCAGCATACGCATTTCATTTGTTTTGGAGGAAAGTTCCTAAGGCGAAAATTTGCATTGTGAAACGAATTTTCCCATACAAAATAATGTTAATGCAGATAATCCGCTCCAGCCACCCAAAAATATTACCAATATGACCAATACAAAGTGTATGTAAACTGGCTGCTTACAAAGAACTGACCCAAGCCAAGCATTCCATGTCAAGGGTCCTCACAGGAAGTCGTGCCATCAAGCTTGGGCTAAAAATAGAAAAGACCACCCACACCACCAATAATACGCCCCAAAAAAATCACCTTGCTTTTGAACACATGCCGAAGACAACGTTGGTATCATGGGTTGACTCTTTCAAAACAGCTTTTGCTGACTGAAAAAAAAATTCAAAAACTCAGTTCAGTTGGCTTCACTTGGCTTTCCACTGACACGAACAAGTTCTGAACAGCTCCAGGATGTACTTGCAACTTAGAAGGCATTCGGTTTCGTTCTTTCGTATGCCGAAAATGCTTCGTACGCCGATGCAAATTTTTTGCACAATTTCAATTCTTAAGGTGAAAATTTTTAAGGTTTATATGGAGAAGTTTTCTGTGAGACATTTAAGCCTCCTGGTGGTCCAGCGGTAGGATCCCGCACTCTCATTGCCATAGCCTGGGTCCAATTCCCGGGCAGGGAGCTAACCCAGCCACTGAAGAGTTAACTCTCAGTGCCTGTCCCAAGCTTGGATTAAATGGGAGGGTTGCGTCAGGAAGGGCATCCGGTGTAAAACATGCAGACTAAATGATCTGCTGTGGCGACCCCAAACAGGGAGCAGCCGAAAGAACAACATTTCTGTGAGACGTTTGGAGCATTTTTGTAATTTTTGTAGCTTCGTAACATTCATTCATTGTCTACCGCTTATCCGATCTATTCTCGGGTCACGGGGAGCCTGTGCTTATCTCAGGCGTCATTGGGCATCAAGGCAGGATACACCCTGGACGGAGTGCCAACCCATTGCAGGGCACACACACACTCTCATTCACTCACGCAATCACACACTACGGACAATTTAGAGATGCCAATCAACCTACCACGCGTGTCTTTGGACTGGGGGAGGAAACCAGAGTACCCGGAGGAAACCCCCGAGGCACGGGGAGAACATGCAAACTCCACACACATATGGCGGAGGCGGGAATCAAATCCCCAACCCTGGAGGTGTGAGGCAAACGTGCTAGCCACTAAGCCACCATGCCCCCCAGCTTTGTAACAGTCAGAGGTAAAACTGCAAGTTTGCCAAGACTGGAAAATCTTCGAGAAAGAAATTTTAGGTTTGTTGGTAGTCAGACAAGCTGTAATTATTGTCTTATTAAGTTCAGACAGTGAAAAATACAGGATCTTGATGGAACGACTGTCTATAGTAGCTTGTTATGCGGGCATTTCAACATTGATGAAATGGATAAAGAAATGGATAAATAGTATGATGTGTTATTCTTTAATAAACACAAAATATCACACAGGATCACTGTGTTTTAAAGTGGTTTATATTTATTTATCTACTAGTTTATATTCTGGAAAATGTACATTTGTTCAGAAATATCACAGGCAGATGGGGAAAAAAACTGTCCCAGACAAAACAGTCCCAGAGACATCTGTAGTTCAGACCAATTATGAACTGGAGTGATGAAGTACAGTATCAGAGCCAGATTTCACAGAGAGTGCTGGCATTTCTACCTCTAGCTTTGGGTTTTTTTTCAGTGTTTCTCCATCCACAGTTGTAAGGTTTAGATTTTATTAAACCAAACCAATCAAAAACAAAAACAACTTCCTGTTTAGAACACATCCACTTCAGGTTTAAATCCAAATGCAGATACAGATATAAAGATTTGGAGCAGATACAGATACCAATAGTGACATTGCCTTACATCCCAAATCTATAGCTTAAATTAAAGATGCTCTAGAAATAGCTCTCCCCGGCATGCTAATCCTCTCTTGCATTTACTAAAAGAGCACTGGTTGTTCCATAAAATGTCAGACTGATACCCTGAGCTCCATGCTACAGGATTTACACTTCTTTATACGTGATGTTTCTTATTGTTGGATGGCTTTTCTTCTACAGTCATTGTCCTAAACAGACTACGCTGGCATTGCAAGCGACAGAAGGATTTTTTTTTTTTAACACCAAAAGCGTAGCATTAGTTTAAGCCCTGGGATCCTTTCTGCCACATGCTTTAGTTAAGTATCAGTAAGAAAAAATGTGGATGGCAATGTATGAAATGTCATTAATGTTAATGCTAATCACTTTTTGCCTATTAAACACAAATTAGTGTAGGCGATGTTAAATGTCAGTGGATGTCCTGGGAACCATTTGCGCTTTTAAGAGCAGGGGCCAAGCGAATAGCTTCTGATTAGCATACTTTAGATCCTCCTAATTCACTTCTCTGCCGATATGAGTCACGAGTCCTCGTGAACCATAAAACCCAGACACGGTAAAAGACTGCTAGATGCTTGCAAATATACCAGGGTTGAACATAAAGGTTGTTTCATTGTTAAATGCCAATATTAAAGTCTAAACTATCTACTATCTACTTTAAAATTGACCAAATAAATAAATATATACAATTTGACCATTTTGTTGCTTGTGATGACAAATAAACCGTTTAAAGCCTTACATATTAGATCTTTTGTTTCTATAAAATGATAAAAAAAATTCTCTTTTTTTTTGTCATTTTGTGCTAAGGGCATGTAAGCATTGCACTGTGCCGTATTTTCTTTGACTTTCAATGGATGTTACATGTATATGTTTGGTTCTGAAATCACTAAAATCCGTGCATCGACTTATAAAAAAAAACAGGCTCTCATTTGGGGCACCATCCTCTTGGCTACTGGCCTCATATTTGACAGCAGGCCTGTGAGGTGAGCTAAAGTGAAGTGAGCGTGCGTGTCCCTGATGACTAGCGTTCCCTATCTCAGCTGTTTGGGTGTAAATAATCGTTGATATTCATAAACAGCTCTCTCCATTCATTACTGTCAGCGTAGTGAGAGGCCTGCAGGCAGAGGTCGTCCGCCAGGGGTCCGCTCTCCGCTCTCAACCCCGCGGTACCCGTCATTCCAACCTGCTCCGCTGATGCCCTAAACCCTCCATTAGCAAGGCTCTGGGTCATGACCTCTCTGTGGCATTTGCAATTCCAGATCGTTTGATTAGTGGCGTATTTACATATTTCAGCCGCCGAAGCTGTTGGGGTGTCGGGAACACTTGAAGTGTTGTAAATTCCTTTGGCCTTTTGTCGAGCGTGGCGATCAGGGCCTGGTGCGTGTTCCCTTCTTTCTTCCATTCTCCTTCAACAGCGCCAACAATGTCCTTAGTTACTTCTGACAACTCCCCAGATTCGCTCTGACCTCTAACCTGGGACAGAACTAGTACCAACTGGAGTGGATCATACTCTCTCCAAACGCTGTGATAGCTCTTCTTACCATTTACATCTTCACTTCTTAATATGGTGAGTTAATTTTTTTTTTTTTTTAAATTGCTAAGATTTTATGTATTATTAAATAGACACTAACCAGCAAGAGTATTTTTTGAAGCGAAAAGTACACTTATTATTTTTAAGGGGAAAAAGGAAAACTGTATATTATAACTATTTAATATATTATAACAAAATAAACCAATTCAAAACAAAATTCCACAGAAAATAAAATATTTAAAAATGAGATTTGCCCTGATCTTCTCAGTTTAGCACAATGAAGAAGGCAGCGTATGACATCTGAATGAGTTAGAACAAGTACACTATATGACCCAGGGTTTGTTAAACATCTTTGTGGTAAAAGTTTGAAGAAGGCCCACATTTGAGTGTGATGGTTATGTGCCACAAACATTTAGCCATATAGTGTATATTACGAAGAGACTTTGGTGGATGGGTGATGGAAAATTATATAAATTTTATTATATGAATTTTCTGAAAGATTCTATGAATTATTACACCTAAGAAGATCCTAAAGCTGTTGATATGTAGAAATTCTAAATATATATAGAATATATCAGATTAATAAAGAGAATTAAACATTTGTATTTTCCTCTTTTGTGCATCTTTGACTAAGATTCTTACATTATTACTATTATTTAAGTAACATTTTGTTAATAAAGAAACATTTATAAAAGTAAACTTAAATTAAATTCTATTTTCATTTTCTCTTACAGTCATGCAAACCTTTGCACTTGACTATAGAACTTGACATATTTAACACAACAACAGAGGCGGCTTTTCTAAAACACATTTTTTCCAGCTCTTTCAAAGTGGATAATCTCTTTTTCCAGTATGAGGCAGATCAACAATAAAGCTTAATATATGTCACAAGGCTTTGGCACAGTGCTAGATAGTTGTCCAATGTTACACCAGATGTCAGTTATAATTTACATTCTGTTTCAACACTCTAAAGTATTATAATACCTTAGGCTATTTGGCACAAATTCCCATGTCTAGATCTTGTTTAATTTCTTTCTTTCTGAACTCACAGTAGTTTTCTGTGCTCGGTGTTCAGCCCTCGGTTAAACCACTACAACCTGTAACTTTTATTTCAGATAAACTAGCAATCAGGTGCAATTCTATAACCTTAGTAAGCATGTACAGAAATATATTTCAATGACATTTAATTAAAATAATCTATATTAACACTTTATATATGCCCTTCCTGGCAATTTCTGATATAAACCTACATCAAAACATATATAAATGCTTATTCTCATAGAAACAGTGTCTACCTATTTTGATAGAACCTGATCCAAATGACACAGAATTGTGTTCTCTGCTGACAAACATTAGAACTTAAATGGAATTTAATGGTGATAGCTATTTCTATTTATGGCTACAGATAATCCACACATAATGTTGGCCTATTTCTGATGCCTGGTTCAATCCTGAGCTCAGGTTTTTATCTCTAGGTACGGGTTTCCTCCACATTCTCTGATTTCCATCTGCCTCCCAAAAACATGGTAGGAGGATTGGCTACTCTAAAATGCATCTAGTTGAAAATGTGTGTGTGTGTGTGTGTGTGTGTGTGTGTAATGCTCTGGGACAGCATCCTATATATCCCATATTTCTACCTTGTACTCAGCGATTCTCAGTATAGTTGTTGTGAAGCTATTACTGAAGCAGTTCCTGAACACAAACTTAATGAATGCTGTTATGGTGTTAAGATATTGTCATAAGCTGTCAGCAAATCACATAAATAGTAACATTTGATTTATGATTACTTTAAAAGGCTTCAGAAGATAGAGAGAAAATATGAATATATGCGAAGGAAATGACGAGTTAGCATGTTTGTCTCATACCTCCAGGGTTAAGAGTTTGATTCCCATCTCCACCCTGACTGCTGGCAGTTTGCATGTTCTCCCCTTGCATTGAAGGTTTCCTCTGGGCACTCTGGTTTCCTCCCCCTAGTTCCTATTTTTGACATTTGGCAGAAGCCCTTATCTAGTGACTTACAATTTATCTCATTTTTATCCAACTGAGCAATTGAGGGTTAAAAGCCTTGCTCAGAACCTTCTAATTCGAACCTTCTGATTAGTTGTCCAACATCTTAACCACTAAGCTACCACATCCCCCACAACCACACAGCCCAAAGACATGCACTGTAGGCTGATATCTATGACAGTATGGATTAAGGTGTTATTAGTAAAGTTTTCTGAATAGAAAAGTTGTCTCTGAATTGAGAAATTGAGAAGTTGTCTCTGAATTGATTCCACTAGAATGTTTAATATGAAATATATTTAAAAACAGATCAATTCTATAAATTGTGAACCTCGTTCTGTATCTGGAGGTTCTAACCTCTCCTATCTCCTAACCTCATCTTAGTCCTATTATATTACAAGGAATATTGCAATATTATAATACATGAATGCTCTGTTATTATTATTATTATTATTATTATTATTATTATTATTATTATTATTCATTCGTTCACGTTTGCTAATTTAAATTTTATTTATTATTAAGACAACCTGTCTGCTACATTTATGTAATTCTGAGCTATCTTGTTGGTTCTGTTTTGGGTTTTTTTGTGTGTGTGTGTTTAATACTTGTGTAATTTTGAAAAGCTCAATAAATATAATTATTGAATCCTATGATGAATGGGTGTCCCATCCTGGGTATATTTCTGCCTCAGGGCCTGTGGTTGCCAGGACAGGATCTGAAACCACTGCTACCCTGCCCAGGATAAGGCAGTTACTAAGAATGAACGAACGAACAAACAAATGGAAAAAAAAAAAAAAGGTAATGGGGGCTATAAGCTTTGTATTGTATTTGTATAAGCATTGTTAATAAAGTGCACTGTTTGGCTGAAGTAATAATCCAACATTAAATCAGAATGGAAATAAATATCCAAATAAATCAGGAAGGAAATCAGCAATTACACCAAGGATATGAAATATTAGAGGTAAACTTTATTTTGGGAGGCTTCAAACTTAAATAATGGACAGTGTATATGCGATGGAATGGATCCAAACATGTAACTGACAATTTTTGAGTAGTTCATTAAGTTATGGAAATAAATCTGGCAAACACAAACTCATACCACAAAAAAATCCATATATTGAATTACTACTACTACTCAAAAGGACAAAATAATGTTATATAAGAAAGAAACAGAGGGGAAAAAAACTACTGTTAATGCATTTTAATCAAATTTTCAAACAGGTACTATTTCACTCATTACGCTCTGTTCTAATGCATCTAGGTTTTAGCTCAGCAAAGAAATAATTGAATTCAGCATAGGATCATTTGTTGCTTAAATGTTCAAATAATCAGATTCCTTGATTTATTGGGTTCCACTCAGCAATACCTCACAGAAGGGCATGTGACAAATTAAAGGAAAAAACTGGAGAATATGTTACAGCATAATTTTTGTCGCTGCAGATCAATACAAAGTTATTCTGACTTCAATCTACAAAATCATATGTGAAATCATAGCTTTTTATACCAACCCATCTAGATTATGTTGTGTCTACATAGGCTCAAGCTAGATTCCAACGCTGAGCACATGATTATTAGGAGATATTGCTTATAATCTTAGAATACGCTTAAAAAGACTAACCGCTTAGTTTGTGTATCATTTACTCTCTTAGAACTAGTCATTTTTATTTTATTTATGTTAAAAGTTGGGTTTTTTGGCTAGCTAGCAGGACCAAGCTGAAGAATATGACTTGGTGTGTCAGGTGTACATGCTGCAAAGATATTCCAGTTTCCAGATTCTAATTTCCAGTTTAAGTTCATGGTGTAGGAAACAGATGGTGCATTTGTTTCAGCAGGTATGAAAGAAATAAAATAATGTTCATCTTTTTGATCAGTGATTAAAGAAAAAAGTTCAATCCTGTTCATCCCAAGTTCTGATGGCTCATGGTGACCTGACTCCTTATTAAGATTTTTCCTTTAATTTGTCACGCATCACTTAACATTTTGTTGCATGCACACAATCACTGTTCACCGTTGTGTAGGGAAATTTTACCTTTCACCTTATATTATCTATCACTTTAGATAAAACTGACAAATTAACATATATATATAATGGGAGTGTAATCAGGATAACATTATCCAGATGCCTTTAAGCTAGCAATTTTTTTTTTTAATTTTTTTGGGGGGAGGGGTCAGTAAGTATTCCTTCATTACGATTCAGCATATACATTGCAATCAGGAAATATCAAGATAAACGTTCACTGTCGACTACTGTAAATATATGAACGTATTCAAACTTGCACAACTGTGTGTTATTAAATATGTAAATACCTAAGTATATTATTCAACATTCATAGAAATATATGGCCATGAATTTCCTTGCTTTAAGTATTTACCATCTAAAAATATGGCATTCTAAAGCTTTTTAAAGGCGTTATAAAACACGCTACCTCTTGATCTATAGATCTGATCAGAGCTATTAAGCTTTTCTATAATGCAATAATTTAAACTGAATTAATAACAGAGAAATTGCAGTTCTGTACATTTATATTAAGTCCTCCAGCAAAAACTTGAATATTGGGGAAAAAAATCCACCATGGCTTTAAGTCCTTATGTGCCACCAGCTGACATCAGATGTATTTTTTTTTCTTTTTTTTTGAGATTTTACGATACAACTAGTGGTAATCACATAATTCTAGAAAAGTAAAATGACAGAAATAATAGAATAAAAACTCAACCTAGGGTAAATCACACAAACAAAATGGATTATTTCCTGACTTTCTTTGTGACATTACAGAAAATAAGACATTTCTGCACATTTTTTGATCTTAGAAAAAAAAAATATTGGGCCCAATAATGTTAAGACTAGATTTTTAAAATTATTTTTTTTAGAAAACTGGCCCTGATTTTAAAGGTTCTATGTAGATACCCGCCTTTTAGAAACCTAGGAAACTTTAATTATCCAATGAAGCCTTGAAGAAACCGTTTTCTAAGAATTTGCCGAAACATCTTCACTAAACACTTTATCCTAAGAGAAGATGGCTGTGGATTTGAAATCTATCCCAGGAATAATGGGCTCAGAGAGGTGGAGTACACCAGAGATGGGATTCCAGACCATTGTTGGGCACCATGCATGCACATTGATGGGCAATTTAGCATAACCTACCTGTATTTTTTTTGAGGTAGGAAAAAACTGTTGAACCCAGAGGAAAATGGGGAAATAGGGACAACAAATTAATAGAAAACTCCATACAGGATCAAACCAGGAACCCTGGGGGCTATAAGATTGTAATGCTGCCTACTGCACCACCATGCTACCCAGTGTCACCAATTTCCACCATGCTACCCAGTATCCCCAATTTTCACATGCCTACCACACTGATAATGCATGGTTTCTGAAGTGTTCTTGATAGGTTCTTGATGGCTTTGTTGGATAATTAAGGGTTCTTATCTTCCGCAAAAAGTTTTGACTTCAAATTTTTTGATGGATTCTTCCAACAGACGGCTGAAGAATGCTAACTTTTTTATACTGTAGACTGTACAAACCACAGTCTCTGAAATCATAATGACATACTGTGTGTATAATGATAAAGAGATAATCTGCAGGTTCTGTAGAAGTACCACAATGAATCTACAAAAAATAATAATCATCATAATACAGACTTTGGAATTGTATCTAACTGAAATCCTGAGGAGTAAAGTTACGAACACACAAGCACATAAACTAAGGCTACCACTTGAATTTATAACATCATCCTGGCCATTATTTGTAAGGAAGCAGCATTTGTAAGGGATCCACTGATGATAATTTAGGACAGTGCATAAAAACCTACAGTACTTTGCGTCAGGTTCAAAATTTCGGTCAAGTAGGAAAAGAGTTTAGAGGTTAAGAAGGAAAAATGGAGCATATTAAAAACATTGGTGTTTTGTTTGCAAAGAAACTTAGAATTCCACATGTCAAAAAACATTGACATCGGCTTCCAATTACAGTTGGCACAGAACCTGAAACTAAAGACAACCGAACAACTACAATATATACACTTAAGTGTTTTCATTAAATCAGCCATCCTTTGTTACGTCTGTGAACACATTACCCTGGAGGAGAAAGCAGATCTTTGGATGGACATGTTCTCCTCTTTAACCCGTGTAGCCGAGGTTTTCCTGTTCAGGATGTGGTCGCTCTGTGGGATGATCCGGGACTGGAAGGGTGTGTGTGGTCAACAGATGGGGCATGGTGGAGCCTCCTGTCAGGGTATTGGGCATTGTCAAAGGTGAGCCGATGTACAGTCTGGACATGGGTTTTCAGGTTGCCTTTCTGCGAGGCACTGTAGGGACAGTACTGACACTGGAACGGTCTCTCACCTGGAACAGAGACACACAAGGGCAGGCCGAGGTCAGAGTCAAGATGAGACATTGCGAGCAGCGAGAGAGATTTTGGCCGGTGAGCTGGCTGTCAAAGTGATACTTTCCTTTTTTAGGAAGAAAACAGAGGCAGGTTGGGAGCGCAGGGGGTGGAGGAGGGGCCATAGCCATGATTGATGAGCTGATGACATGCCATATGGAGACGGTTGACTGTTCCCCCTGAGGGGAAGTCAGCCTTTTGTTTTCTGTTTCTGTCAGCTGCTCATAGAAACACAGAAACCCACAGACACGAGTATCACTGCCTACCTTCCCCTGAGCCATAGAACGTCATAACGATGGTGGATGTTGAAAGTCTGGGCACATGAAGTTTGCACTGAGAGGAAAACTTGACAGGCATGCACACACCTAAGCTTTTGCTCTTGCCCATCTCCTTCAGAGCATCGAAACAGGTATAATTGTCTTGGTCCCGCTTTTCTCTGCTTAATTAGACTGATGCACTGCGTTGTCCTCGTGCAATTGCATAAAAATATCCCCCCACACCTGAACAAAACAAATGAGTCTGCCATTCATTTGCTCCATATTATTATTTTTGAAAAATGAATGAATTACCCACTAGGAAATAATTGTCATTCCGAGAGGCTGAAAAAGGGGGCATTATCATAAATCACATCTTATAAAAAAGAAGGAGACAGACACTATTAATCAAGACTATCTGAGTCTCGCTAGCAGCATGATAAGGTCTGAGCCAGAGTGAGCACTCCTCCCAGGGCAGCGGCCCTGGCTCCCCAGGGGAAAATAAAGTGAAATTCCGTCCAAAACACAACCCACTTAATTACATTAAAGGTTATTGTCAGTACATCACATAGAGGCTAGAATACATATTTAATTTGACCTTTCCTCTCTCCCTGATTTTACCATTTGTCGTATGCAACACTTGCAAAGGGGGTAATTCATTAAGGAAGGCACCCTTGCTGCAGTAGGCCACATCTCTTATTGTTAAAGCAGACACAATACATTTGTCCTTCCAGTTTTCCAGAATACTGGGCACAATGGGACCTGTTTATTTTTAGAAAGTTGTGTGGCATCGGTGGTCATAGCGACCACACGTAATAGCTGAAGCGACATCACAGCACACGATAGAGTGGAGAATGTAGAAGATGGTACTAATGGTCTAGATGAAAACACACACACACACACACCCTCCCCAAACAAAAAAAATCAACATACTTGTTGGGGGGCTTCTGCAAAGGTTGGACTCCCAGGAGTCCATAGCACTCTAACAGGTCTGCAGGAAGAAGGTGGCCAGCTAAGAACACAAAGTACTAAAAATTAAAAACAAAACTTTTCAAGCATGAAAAAAGTCTTTTTCTTGGGCTGTTAAATGAGTATCGCCATGACAGATGTACATTAGACACAACTCAGAACACTGCTTTGTATCAATGAATAAAAGTTAATAAATAAATGGTACTGAGACTGTGTAAAGGTGCTACTTCTACAAATAAACAGGTTCTTTAATGGTTCTAGCTTTATAAATGGTTCTACTAGAAACCCTCTATTTACCTATTCCACATAGAACACGGTTTCTGCCAGAGAAACAAACCAAATATATCTTTATCATACCAGCACATCATATCATGTACATCAGGTACTAACAGAAACACCTGGTTAAAGGTCTTGTATCACAAACAGCTTGCGTTTTTGTGTCCTTAGTATTCTTTTGGTGTTAGATGCTGGATTAGCTAGCTAAAATACCACCTAGTATAGTCCGGTTTTTCATATATACTTTTCCTTTGGTACTGTTAATGTTCTCTCTCTTGGGTAAGACTATCTTGCTAAATATTCTGTGTTTGTTCTGGTTCTATAAACCAGATGGTGCCACCCATTCAACCCACAATCTTAACATTGTTAGTGTTCTCACTCTCACATGAGATCTTAGTCTCCTGTGGGAATGTAACATGATGCTAGATGGAATCTTTTAAAAGAATTGCAAAAGAAAAACTGCCAGGAGGACGAAAAAAGGTCCCCCAAAGGCTGAAATCCAAGCATGTGCTAGATCTGAAGCAGACCATGCCCGAGCACTGATCAAATGTCTCTATTGCTTCATTGACTACATAACACATGGCAAAGTGGACATATGTCATATTTGAATGTGATTAGGAAGATGAGACATCTTCATTGAAGCTACATATAATATTAAACATGTTTATGGTTTATGTTTAAGGAACATCTGCTATCAATCTCTATTACTTATTTTGAAAGTACAGATAATTTCATTGCCTTTGCCTTAGACAGTGCTGCATATCTCAGTGACGTGCATAGAAAATCAGGCTTCCCTACTGTTTTAAAGGTCAGGATTTCAGTCACTGCACCAGGTGCTAATACAAGATTCCAGTCAGGGACATCTGTATACAATGTGTCACATGGTTAGGACCAGATCATGCCTAGATAGTCAATCTAGACACAATAATGATTACTTTTATTTTGTCTCATTGGATAACAGTGTCTAATAATGTATTTATATATAATGTATTCATGTGATGTCCTCTCTCCAACTAAAAAAAGAGGGACATGTATTTCTAAAGGCAGATTGCCTCATTAACAGAACATGCTACCTTGAAAAATAAACTATAGCTTGGCTCCTCATTTTTAAGACACACTGATTAAAAACCCAGGTTAAGGCGTTCATTGGAGAAGAATGTCAAGGCCAGTACATCTAAGATTTTAGAAGAGATCATTTATGAATGAACTTGAAAGCATTTCATTCGCATTTTCCTGACTGGGTGGCACTCACAATAAACTTAAATTCAATTAGATACATGGAAGAATTTTACCATTTTGAAAACACACTTATTCAATGCAACTTTCATTTATTTCATTTATACAGCTGATAAGTTGTGGGTTAAGGGCCTTGCTCAAGGGCCCAGCAGTAGCAGTTTGATGGTCCTGGGATTCAAACTCACAACCATCTGATCAATACACCAATGTCTTAACCACTCAGTTACCATGTCCTAACTACCATTTGACTATGGTGTTCTGGTTTCTCATCTCAGACACTCTATAACAGAAATGTCAACAGGAAATTATCTTACAGCTAAGTAAAGCAATGTTTTTTCATTTCAAGAAAGAAAGGCAACTAACTTCCCATCCTGTCTTCAGTTTAAGGCTAAGACTTCCATCATGCAAATGATTTAATCTAAAGATCTATGGAGACCACTATCTATTCAAAAGTTCCAGGGTTTGTGCTTGCGGAGAAATCTTTCTGACCCTAAGCTTCAGCTTGTTCCTAGCACCACTTGCATTTACAAGGTGGGTTGACGCTACTCAAAGTCCACTTTGAATAGATCTCTAGGCGAACTTAGATTGCTATCTCAAGATCACACACCTAATAAAGAAACTGGCTATTTTTGCTGCAACAGTGGGGACTGATGTTCAAAACCAAATCAAGTATTCTCATCACAACTGGCACAACATTTATGATGGTTAATGAATAAGAACATACAATGAGGTATGATGCAAAATTTATGCTTACTGATCATTTGACCTTGCAGGTGGTTCACATGGATCTCCTCCACTCGCATGACCAGAGAAGGTATTCTAATTTGGGGCTATGCCCTGAAAAGCCATCCTAGTGATGTCAACCTCCCATAGCCTAGTATGATCTGACCTTTGATATGATTACCTGCAAACGGTCTGATATCTGTAATCTTGGTAGCTGCCTTGCCTGCTATACAACCAGGAAAGCGTTTTGAGGAGTCTCATGCTTTATCTGTAGGTGCTGATTGTGACCAGATTAATATTACAGCATCAAATAGACATTTTGTTTGACAAACCAAATGTTTGCTTGTCACAGAATTAATGGACAAGGACAACCCCCTTGTTAAGGTCATACTGGAAACCCATGAGAATATGTGTGTATTGAACTGCCATGTAGAGGTTTTTATTGGGACTAGGTTAGAAGACTGGACAGTTTTTTTCTTATATGCAGATGGGAGCAAACGGTCAGATATGAAATTCACGGGACATAAAAAAGGCCAAGTTCATTAACATGGAAGAGTGGTGGCCACAGCAGGTTGCTTGCACAGGGGGTTGCCATGTTCATTCATTCATCTTCAGCAAATTATCCTGTCCAGGGTCAATGTAGTTACTAATCTCTTTGTATTTGAGAAACAACTAAGTTAATTACAAAATGTCACAGGATGGTATGAATAACTCTACTAAGGAGTGGGTTAGATTGATCAAGCAGATTGGTCAAGCAGTGATGGATTAATGGTAAAGGTTGCGGGTTACTGATTAGGAGGTTGGGAGTTTATGCCCCAGCACCCCCAAGATGCCACTTTTGGGCCGTTGAGTAACCCTCTCTGCCCCAGGCACTGTATCATAGCTGACCCTGTGCTCTGACCCCAGCTTCCAAACATGCTGGGATATACAAAGAAAAGACTCACTGTGCTGTAATGTATATGTGAAAAATACAGGCTCCTTTCTTCTTTCTGCAGGAGGGTTTTGTTAAAGTGGACTGGTCAGAATTCCTTTGTGGGTAGATTGGTTAGGTGATTAGATTAATCATTATACCAGGAATTTGGCAATCTTGTTGGTTTTGTTCAAGGATGCTCTACTTGCTCATCTGGTAGGAAAACATCAATCCAGTGCCAGGTTTTACAGCCAGAACATAATGTTTGTTGGTTCACCGGTTTAGAGTTTCATGCAAATTTGCTAATCTGTTTATTATTTGTTGTTTTTATTATTATTATTTCTGCAATGAATGTGCTGAAATTTTAAACTGCTTCTTACATAAGGTATTTTTGCATTTATGGGATTTGCATTCACAATATTCAGCTATATAGAATTATAGTTCTTTGAGCTAGATGCCTAGCATTTTTCTAGAATAAACAGGATATGGAATTATGGAAGTCATTTTTGCAATTGACAAATGTGAGTTGTCGTATGTTCAAATATGAATAATACAACACTGGCATTTTCATTGCTACGGTGTCCTCAGATACATCACACATGCTCGGATTAGTATGTCAGCCTTTGCACTAGCCATCTGGCAGCTTTTTGTTGAATTTTTTTTTCATTCACGAATCAAGACTGCAAATCCACTGCCTCATATTTTCAAAGTTCTTTGCCGGTTTTGGCTCCCTGTTCTTCCAATAAAAGACAGATGCCATCTTGTAACAGATTTATGATTTACATTTTGAATCTGAAATAAAATACTGATTTTAAAGTAAGAGCTCCTTTAAGAGCAGCCAGCAGCCTTACCGTGCAAGAGGCTCACGCTCATCCAACATTAGCCTTAGATTAGCATCACCGGTTAGTGCAGCAGAAGCAGCAGACAGTGAGCTGAAACTACCAATTTAGGCTGACATACAGAGTTAGCATATGCTAATGGAGGCCTGGGGCCCCTGCCCCATTTCATTTGGACACTAACACTGAAGCAAGCAATCACTGATGACATTGATTATAACTCCATGCGTGGAGAGAAGCCTCTTTCTGTATAATGTAGCATTTGGCCTCTGTCACTGGGGATCAGGCTGGCTAACACAAGCAACCTTCGCACATTCTTCTAAAAGAACTCACACATCTCTTGTGCTGCCTGCTTGCCTAAGTGCATCCAGTCTGACTGAGTGAACAGAAGTCTGCTCTTTTAATGAAAGATACTGGGTTTCAGCAAGACTTTGTTGCAAATGCTTATAGATTTTGTAGGAATTTCTTAGGGAATTCAAGTCTGAGCAAAAAAAAATCACTTTTTCAAATCAAAGATTTCAAAAACACTGCCCTGTGTTTTAAAGTGAACACACAACAGATGGTTTATAACTGATATTTCCTCCCATAGCAAACCCCATGGTTCCTTTACATAATGTTACACCACTGAATCTCAGTTCTAGCGTTCAGAATTCAACACTACTCTTGAGATTTTTAAAAAATTGTTGTTTCACTTGTTTTTTTCCTAATACTATGACGTACGCCCTTATCTCCATAATATCTTCTATTAATAATATTTATGTAGCCATTAGAGAATATGAATGCACTATGTTACTGTGTAGCTTGGCTTGGGAGTACTGTTACACTTTGATGGATATTTTGTCAGATTAGTGAAACGTCATCTCACCCACATAAGTCAAACACAAATATGTTTCTGGAGGTGAAACAAAAGTAAGCCAGCTCATCCAAGGACACAGAGATCACTCACAACTGCACTGAGACACAGACACAAAGAAATGTGAACTCGGTGACTTGAGCTTATGTGATTTCATAATTTTGATGCCTGATGACTCAGTTTCAGTGTTTACAGGTGGAAAGGGTTTATCACATAGTGTAAATCATCTGTGCTTGTGTGTTTAAAAAGAGATTCCATGACTGCGGTACCATTTAACTTTAGAACTGCTAAAAATTCAGGATTAAAAATAATAAGAAAACAGGCATTTTATTATCAACTAAATGTGGGCAACAAAATTTACAGCAAAATCAGGCAAAAAAAAACTATTTTCTTCTTTCTATTACCTTCAGGAAATTAACGTGATGCAACATCCTGTTTAAGATGTGACTTGTAGAATATTCCGAATATTTTATAGGAGTAAAAATATTTTGAGTAATAAAACTTGAGTAAGGATAACATTAAAACATACTCAGAAATCAGATATTAAATAGATTTTTACCTGAATCCAAATTTAATGAGATTTTTGAAGTGTTTAATGTTTAGATTTCAACCTAAGATGTAGTTATAGTAGAGTGGAACAGGTCAAAATACTACTTAATTGTTTTTTAATGTTTTAAGAGATTCACAGAGAAACATGCACACAGCTTGAAGACTTGATTCACTAAATAAGAAACAAATGGCACCCCAATCATGGAATCATCAATCCTGGAAAGAAAAAGTTCTTACCTGTATGAGATCTCATGTGTGTGCGGTAATGACTGGGTTGGCTAAAGCTCTTCCCGCACACTGGACAGATGTACTCTCCCTCTTTCTGCCCTGACCTCGCCATCCCTAAAACCCACACACACACACACAAACACAGAGAAAGAAGAGGAAAACTAAGTTGGATCGTATGAAATATCCCGCAAGAGAACGACAGGGAGAGAGCGAGAGACAGAAAGAGAAGCAAACATCATTAGTATGTCTTATGTGTCATTATGTGAGCTACCTTGAGGGCCTGGATGAGAAGCTGTCTGGCTGCATCATGTGAGCAGTTCTGACAGGCTGACACACACAAGGCCCCACACAACCGCATAAATTACAGTGAATTAAAAGCCTCGCCTTGTGATGTGCCCTCATCTACGCTACCATGTCACATGTCAGGTGTGCCGTTCTCTCCCTCTCTCTCTTTCTCTGCCCTCCCTCCTGATCTCTCCCTCTCTCTCTTCCCCTGCCTTTGCTCTTTTCTCCTCTAGCTGAGCAGCTGGATGCTCTTTTCCTGCCTGTCGCTCTGGCTCTGTCAAGCCTCGTCCGCTCGGCCGATTTGCTAGGACACCCATGTGGCAGCAGAAGGGCCCGCCGGAGAAACGGGAACAGAAGTGGAACTTGGAGTGGTCCGCCTTTACGCTTCCCCCTCAGGGCTGGTAAAAAAGAGCACGCACAGAAATGCTGTCCTCTTGGCTCGTGTCCGTCACTTGGCACTGGTTGCCTCTACCTGCTCTGACCCCTGCGGCCCTGCATTGTCGTGGTGACAAGCTGTGACTGAGAGTGTTGGTGGCAGAGCGAAACCAGGCCACCTTTCGTAAACATGAGTCTCCAAGTTATTAGCATGCATGAGCTGCGCTAACAGGAAGAGCAGCGGACGGCATGAACAAAAGGGAAGCCCGATGTTAGAAAGGTCACTGTATTGTATGTGACTTAAAGGGCTAAAGTGGAGCCTGATGATATCAGGCTGGACAGCTGACAGGAACTTCCTCTGTCTCTGTGTAGTTTAACACTCAAACCCTGGCTGGTCGGACAACAGCCCTGCAAATTGTCTTGCAGCAAAGAGGTACAGAGGAAAAAGAGAGAGAGAGAGAGAGAGAGAGAGAGAGAGAGAGAGAGAGAGAGAGAGAGTCAGTAATCACCATTTTTTTTTCCAAAGCAGCTGGTGGCTTAATTTGACTCCTCTTGCTCTTTCACTCTCTCTCTTCCCCTCTCTGGGCTGCTTTGCATATTTGTAGCGTTGAGGCACTGTGAGCCCTCAGAGATTGCCTGCCATGGCATTGGAAGCATGTTGTTTAAAATGCCTCTCAGCGATAGCTGTCTGAAATGTTTTTGCACATTTTAAGAGTTTGCATAAAGATGAAGACATTACTCAATAGTTCCATTAACCTTTTGAGGCCGTGTGTTTGTGTGTGGTGTGTATTGGTGTGTCACATCAGCACACGGGGACCCCACCTCATGCCACCAGAGGTCTCTGTCTCCTGCATACTACCATCTTGTCCTAGTGACTCGTTACTCTCACCTGTTCTGTATCAGGCCAAGATCAGAATTTTACTACTACAGAATTTTTTACTTTTTTTTTAAGTCCTTTTCGCAAATTTTTATTGTGCACCTGCTGTATTTTTATTTATTTTGTGCTTTGACAGGTTCTAGTTTCAGTGTCTAAAATGTCTGTTTAGGATTATTTTTTATTCTGTATTATACATGGAATTGCTTTATGTGGTCGTTCCAAAAAAAAAAAAAAACATTTAGACCATAAATCTAAAGCTCTAACGACTTCCTTGATTTTTCCATTTAGGAAAATCCTTAAAGGTTTTTTCTAAAATCCTTCCTGATACCCCAACGAATGCTCTCTTGTTTTCTTGACCCTATGCCTATTAAGCCTGGACAAATACCTTTTTTTTAATTTATATATCTTTTCATTTTTTATTCTAGCTTAACACCCCCAACCCCTGGTAAAAAAAAGAAAAAAGAAAAATGGAAATGATTCCAGTAAATTGCAATAAGAATAGCAATGACAAATACAACATCAGATGTTAATTAAATAAGGAACAATGAGCACAAATAAATAACTTGGATAAAAGTCAATTAAAATGTTGCCTGAAAAAAAAGCATGCATATGAGAAGCCAGCTGAATCTTAGAAACCATCAGCATTTAATATGTGTGATGTACAAGTGCAATAATGTTTTAATGAATGTTTATTCAGTGTATCCCGCTGTGTTGTGTAAACGCAGATCAGTTATGGAGTGACAGGCGATAGCTGTGCAACAAGTTAATAAATGAAGTCACTTTAAAGTGATGCTTCAGTAAGCAAGAACGTCTCATTAGGCAAATATGTTTGCCCTTGATTCCTCCTGTCCTTATTTGCTTTTCTTGCAAGCTGCTTTTTTTTCTTTTCCCTGTTGCGCTAAGACACAAAGCAAAAATGGAAATAATGCAAAGTAACAAGAAGCATTTTTTGTCTAAAAATAGGCATAAATATGCTAATTACTGTACAATCATGGCCAATCTTACAAATGTTATGTATTTGAACCTGACATATTAAAATTTAAATAATTAAATTTGTCCGTCACACGCTATTCACTCACGGATTTTTCAATGTAATTATTAGCTCCTCTGTTATATACAAGAACACTAAACTAAATATCTGAAAAGGACTAAACATTTGGAGTCCTTATATATGAATTCAGTTCCAAAAAAAAATTATTTAGTAATCAAACTCCTGAATGCCAAGAAAATTAGATTTTAAACCTGCATTCGCTGATGATCATTCATTCATTCATTCATTGTCTACCGCTTATCCGATCTATACTCGGGTCACGGGGAGCCTGTGCCTATCTCAGGCGTCATCGGGTATCAAGGCAGGATACACCCTGGACGGAGTGCCAACCCATCGCAGGGCACACACACACACTCTCATTCACTAACACAATCACAATCTACGGACAATTTAGAGATGCCAATCAACCTACAATGCATGTTTTTGCTGATGATTATATATTTCTTTATTTGTTGACATTATAAAAATTAGAGATTGTATTTAAAGGAAAAATCATATCCCAGGACAACCTGCATAGTAATCTTTAAAATTAGACTGCTAATTAGCTAAACCTCTGTTACGGTCTTTGCTGTAAGTCTGCACAAAGTAGTAGTAGTAAAAAGAAGAAGAAGAAGAAGAAGAAGAAGAAGAAGAAGAAGAAGAAGAAGAAGAAGAAAACTGCTAGTGTAGAGCTGCATGGACAGTGTGTACTAAAAATCTCCATACAAAGAGGAAATGAAGACTTTTCAACAAAATGTTTTCCAAAGTGCTTCATATTTAGTTTTATATAAGAATTTATTTGACAAAAGAAGAGTGTACTGAAATAATTTTCATGGCTGGATCGAGAAGCTGTCTAAAAGTTACACTGGATTTTAACAGGAAACATGTCAAGCACATTACACACGACTCTGTGTGTGTTCTCAAAGGAATGTCAATCAAACGGAGAATGTTTTGTAAATAAACATACATATACATTTTACATTATATACATTATATACATTTCCAGAATTTTTACATTTTGGAAAAAAAATGTTCATTTCCTCTATCTATTAAGACTTTTGGGACCCCCTTTTCAATGTTTTAACGTGACATGTGGAAACCTTTCATTTAGAGTACTTCCTATTCTTACCTGCTGGCTCCATCATCATGTTACTAAAGCCCCAGTGATGATAAAGCGCTGCCAAATCATGAGGGCTGCAATTCTTCAAGAAACTGTAGATGTCTGTAAGAGCTCCTGGACTTTCTCCTGTCTGCTGCTTTTTAGTTTGGGAGTGTGAGGATGATCCACCTAGACTGAGCCTACTCCAGAGGTCATATCCAGGTGAGCTGTCTGCATCCTGGGCTGGAGGGTCAGATCGGCTGGAAGTCTGGGGTTTGGGACTTCTCTGTTCTGAGGCATTGTGCTTGCTGGTAAGCATGAAGCGGAGTCCCTCTTGAGGCAGCAAGCTACTTTCCATTAGTCTGCTTCCTGTCTTTAGGCTTCCAGTCTTTTGGGGACTTGGTGCTGGTCTTGCTCTGCTTGTCGATGAAGTGAAATATTGTTTGGTATCTGCTTTGCTCTTGGAGCTCTTGACTTCATCTATCCGGGACCTGCTGGGATTTTGCTTAGAGGAGTGTGACAGTCGTCCAGCATGTTGACCCTTGCTTTGTGAGTAAGTGGGTTCAGCGCTGCTGGTTTGAGCTTTTTCTTTGGTCCCTCCAGGGCTTAATTCAGGGGGACTTGTGCGGAGGATCCGTGTCTGAGGCAGCGGAGGGCAGTCCTTGCCTTCAAGAAACGGAGGCGGTCCGGTGCGTCTCTTGAAATCAAGAATTGACTTGGGTCCCTTAACGCCATTTTTAGGAGCCCACTTAGGGATCAGAGTGGTGCTGTCGATTTTATGTGCAATTCGTTGATGGATCCAGAGAACCTCAGGGTACAATGTGGCATGGGAACAGTATGGGCACTGATGCCTCACTAGACCATTCTGTACTGAGTCTAGAGCTCCAGCTTTGTCATTTTCAGCCTCCACAGAAAGATTCAATAAGCTGGCATCCATTTTGTCAGAACTGGCCTCTTCCTGTTCTTTGCTCTTCTCATCCTCGTTCTCATCACTGTTCTTGGAGCAAGGTGCTGGGCTGCTTAGTGCTGCCTTCTCCAGGTGGGTGGAGGTGGTGTAGGGCCAATAGGGCTGCTGGAGTAGCGCATTCCTCAGCCTGGGAAAGCCACTGTGGCTGGTGGAAGGAGTGTGACTTTGGGTGATCATGCTGGTTAAGGCCTCATTGCTGATAGCTGCATGCTGAATGCGTATGTGGGACACCATGGCAGCTGAGTCAGCGGTGCTGAAGTCACAGTGGTCACAGGTGTATGGCTTTTTATCTATGAAGACAGAAAAAGTAGAAAGGAAATTACATTCACATATACTTATATACTAAACAAATATTTGTTGTACATGACAAAACAGCCTACTGAACTCACTGTATTTCTCACATGAATATATAATAACGTAGCTATTAATCAATTTATATTTAACCTTTTCATTTGGAAAATTTTATCAGTTTAGTGCAAATGTTTGCACACCCTAGGATAAAATGAGCAATAGATTTATTTCCATTTCACAGACATGTTCTTCGTTATCACGAGAAACTCTTTATCTAATACAAATATTCTCCAATAACTTGTATCCTTAAATGATTTACATTTATAACTGGAACTGATTACTCCCTCAGGTCATGGTCTCATGATAATGATGGAGAGCAGCAGTATTGTAATATGCTGTATATCATCTACATCATCGACTTTTCATCAAACCATTTAATGAGCGCTCATACCCTGTGGATATCACTTATCCTGGTGGAGACCAAACCTATCAGCATATAAATGCTATATTATAGATTAAAGTTTGTTAAAGTTTGAAGTTTGTATAGATTTTCACTGACCCTTCTTTCTAAGGGGATTAGTGGATCCAAATTATAGCAGCACAATAGCTAACTGTACTTGAATAACTAATATTTTAAACCAAACTTTGCCTATTCATGTCAAAACCCAATCTGCATTTTGAAGACTATGAAGACAGACATAAATTTCTCATGACACAAGTTTGAGGTACATGCCATTCAATGTTATACATGATGTATATACTTGGATACAATTGTTAAATGGCTGGCTTAAAGAAACACCAGTGCATTTTAGGCTCCACCAAACGGGTACATAGCCTACTTTCTGAGTTTGACCACAAGATGGCAGCACTTCATTGTAAAAGAACAGCTCTTCGTTATATTTTCAGTTATGCAACACATTTAGCTAAGTATAATTTCCTAACCCCCTCCCCCCCAACACACACACACACAATTTTTTTTGTCTTGAAAAATTGAACACATCTCCTTTTCTCTTAGAAATAAGTGGTTATATAGACATTCACAGTGGTGCAGCTACATAAATACACTTGCACACAGTGCACACAATGGCAAATAATTGTACTGTAACGTTTACCGTTGTTACTTTCGAACAACGTTAAGCACGTTAAGTAATTCAACCACAGAATGGGGTAATGTGTGTGAACAGTAGCTGCATCCTCCCACACATTCAGCTGTGAGAACAGAAGAACATAAGGAAGGCATAAGAGGGAGTAACTGAGAGGGCCTGGGAACACAGCCTGAACCCACCTTCTCTCATCTGTCACTGAGATGTTTGTTTACATTGAGTCTGTCTGGAACCAGCAGTATCCTCTCTCTCGCTCTCCCTCACTCTCTCTCTCTCTCTGTCTCTCTCTCTCTCTCCCTCTCTCTCTGCCATCTGTTTTGCATTTGGTGCTTGAGCCTGGCTGCTGTATGGCTCTCTTTTGGCCTCTAAGGAACACTTTTTCAGCCAAATCAGAGTAGGAGGTCCTCACACATTAACTCTTCACAAGTTTCATCATTGTGACCATTCCCATACATTACATTTCCCCCTACACACATTTTAAAAGATGTATATCCAGTCTTATGTTAAAGTGAGTTAAGGGGTCAAAAATGATTTTGACCCATAACTTTAGTCAGTAGTGAATACTTTCTCACACTCTCACACACTGCTGTGAAATTCTCTTCGGTTTCTTTTTCATTGTTGTTCTTGTTGTTTTATTCAGGACTAAAGATATGTAAGGGAGCCTTGTTATGCTTTCTACACTGGATGCCTTGAAGCAGGCTACTTGTTAATGCACACTAATCCTTCATTACTTCAGAAAATGGAAAAGATTTTGGTTTGACATTTGGGGAAGTTTGAAACACAATTTAAAGGAAAGTTCCACTCAAAAACATATAAATATGAATATTTATATTAAAATATACGTTTAGCGAATATTGTGCTAAATTCTTGGTTGGTGCTGTATTTTTGTTAATCATGTGTGAGAGGTTCTTTGCTGCTCTGTCACACAGCTTCTTATCCTGATAAAAAAGTTACAGCAAAAACTCAGGTCAGCAAGTTAGTAATCTATGAAATAACAAGCGCAATGAATATAATAATGTTGGTGCTAGCATAAACGTTGAAGCTTTGGAAGTGGATCTGTTTGAGCATTCTGTACAAGAGGTGAAAGTGCTAGACAAACCACTGAAGATCTCATATCTGTTATAGATATTGATATGCAAGTCATTCACTACACAATGAAAAGTACCTTAATAAGCATTTATTTAAATGGGCTGTGGTTATACACACATAGCTAACTAACCTGAGTTAGTTAGGGCAAATCAATTGTCACAAAGTTGTCAGGAATAATGACTTGCACTGAATATTTTGTTTTTGAATGTTCTGAGAAGTTTGGGTGTGTTTTCACATAAGCTCTGTATAGAAAAGGGAAGAGGAGACAAAAAGGGACATAAAAAAAATTCAGGGGTTGTCTTCCTGAGACAGGAAATCCTGAAATAGCATCATGCAAAACATGCATATAAGTCCATAGCCAAACAAGACCAAAAAAAAAAAAAAAAAAAAGACAAAAAAATCAGCAATGCTTGGTACTCATCCAGGTGTTTGGATTTAGCACTGGCCCAAGCCTGTAATCTATAAGGGAAAAAAGCTGAGCTGATTTACAGGGGTTTGTATTTTTAGAGAGAGGTACACCTAGCAAAGTAGACGAATATGTAAAATAATAATAGTAATAATAGTTAAAACAGTCATCTAGCTCCTTACATGGTTCTTTGGTTTGTTCCACTGGGGAACCTTTAAAGGTCTGGAGAACTGATGGCTTCCATTTCCAAAACTACCACTGAACCATGAACCATAGAATCATTTAAGGAACGCTTTTTTTGGAGAACAGAGGGACTGATCTCAGCAGAGGGGCTTCAAGGAAGCTATGATATCTTAATGATCTTTTTAGTCAACATGAAGTCAACGGTTTGTCAGTTGTTATCCATAGACACTTTAAGGGTTTCTTCAGAGGGTCAAAGAAAGATCCCTTCAGCAAACCCTGGAGGTTTTTATGGAGGACAATAGGCTTCAAGATGCCCCTATTTTAGGAAGCTATGATCTCTTAACTATCTCTTTAGTTAACTAGAAGCCAAAGGGAAGCCTGTTATCCATAGAACCATTACTTCTTTTTTCTTCAAATGGCCAAAAGAAAAACCCTTTAGGGCCTCCTTTAAGGTTTTATGAAGAACAGAGGGCTTCAAGATGCTGCTCCTTTAGGCTGTTGTCGAGTGAATCTTTAAAGGTTCCAAACCAAAGGATCCTTTAGGTACTATGAAGAACAAGAGTATTTCCCTTTCAAGACGGTTCCAAATATCATTCCTTAAGAAACTTTTTATTATCTCTTCAGATTAGAGTATACTAATACAGAGGTCTGAATGAATAACAAAAGGAGCCACTGTTGTATAATTATCTGTGCTTCAAAATTTTCCCACAAGATGTCTCCCTCCTCCATTACTCAGGAACCTGGATTGCACAGGGAGTAATATGCATGTCCCTAAACACACATGCAAACCCTTTGGAATAACAGTTTCCGCATGCTGTAAAGGTTGTTCTTTACTTGGAAACTTGGGAAGCCTTTTTACTGCATACTGCAAGATTCAGCACAACCCAGTGAATTCATTTCTATTCAGATGTATTGCAGGGAGTGAAAGACACATCTGTACACAATAGTGTCATTGCTCAGTTTAGCTTGTGAAATCAAACAAAGAGGATGCTGTATTTCAACACTGTCTGTATATATATAGGGCAGTGCCTGAGCCTTCCTCATAATGTCCATCATTAATGATTCATTTTAGTACCATTTCTGGTCATGGTGTCTGGTTATAGTGTCAAGATAAGTGTATCAGTGGTACAGCTCTGCACCAGAATTTTTTGTCTTCACTTCAGACTATAACATTCTCGTATACATTAAGCAGTATCAGCCTGAAGCAGCTAAATCAAATCAAATCTTTTAGTTCATCATTCATGCATCCTAGATGACCCATCAAGAATTTTAATGAAAATGATATTCTCTGTACCTGTACCTTCAGGGTATGTTTTCTGACTTTGGTCCTCTGCGGAGTCCACAGGTTTAGAAAGACTGAGCTGTGTTTTAGGGAAGAGATTTTGGGGGAGAAACCCCATTTATGCTTTCACTCATGCTGCCATGTCTTATGAGCATGTGAATCACCATCTGTTGCTGAGTTCGGAATCCTTTTCCACACTCCAAGCACTCAGAGGTCTTATTCTGGGAATTTTTACGGCTAAGGCGAGAAGAGGGACGATATTCAGAGTCACTCAAACTCTCTATGTTTCCAACCCCCATCGATGTCTGCCCGCTATTTCTGTGTTGATCAGTGACAGTGCTGGTGTTGTTTGAGCCTTGGGTCACTGCTCCTCGCTTCTTCTTATTAGGGATACTTAGAGTGGCATCCAATTGTTTCTTTCGTTTCTCCTGTCTCAGCAGTACATATTCACCCTTTTTCTTGTCATAAACCACATCTGCATCTGCTAACCTCTCCTCCCATCCCAAACCTTTTTCAGAAACCTCCATCACCCTGCCTCTGGTGGCCAGCTGCCAGGCCTGATAGCTACTAACAGGGTCCAACTCAGGGATTCTCTTGCCAAGCCTTCCCTCTGAGAGCTTCTCTGTGTCACCTGCCATTCTCAAGTTCAGACTCTCAAGGAAGCGTCTCTTGGTGAGAGGAGACGGTCTTTCATCAGCACTGTTAGCAGAATTGTCTGCGTTCTTGTGGACTTGCTCATGAAGCTGGAGGCTCTTGCGATCATGGAAGAAGTTACCACACTTGGCGCACAGTTCATATAGGCATACATCATTTACCAGGGAAGCTTCAACCTGTGTCACCTCATTAACAGTCACAGGAAGTTCAGATTCAGTCTTTGGCTTGGTCTTTGTGTTGTGTGTCTTCATGTGGCTGCGCAAGAACCAGGGTTCACGGAATCGCCTGCCGCAGATGCGACAGCCGTGATCCCTGGTGTTTTGATGCTTCTTCATGTGAGCTTTGAGGAACCAGGCTTGTGTGAAGACTTGGTCACACTGATCACATGGAAAGTCCCCTTTTCCAAGCTCATTCTCTTTCTCTGCATCCTCCATGTTGGGACCTTCCTCCATAGTGGAGTTTTCCTCCGTGGGATGTGTGTTTTGTGTTTCTGCCTGCAAGTGCTCTTCCTGTGAGGTATCGTGAAAATCTTGCATATGCTGCTCCAACTCAGCTTGACTCCGGAGCCTCTTCCTACACAGTGAACACTGCTTGCCTCCCTCACTGTTTGCCCTCTCTTTTTTAACTCCTTTTTTTCTTGTCTTAGTGGTTTCCTCGCCACCGACCACTTTATTGCAAGCAGAGGTGCTTTCTGTTGGGCTGGAACAACCACCTTGCTCCTCAGGTACTCCTCCTTCTTTGTCTCCTTCATCGTCCACCTCTTCTTCATTACCCCCAGTGCTCTGACTCATAACATCTATCTTATGGGTGCGAATGTGGGCTTTCAGGCTGCCTTTCTGGGCTGAGCGATGCTGGCAATGGGGGCATTTATAAGGCTTCTCGCCTGTGTGCTTCCTCATGTGCTGGGACAGAGAGCTTAAGAACAGAAATGTCCTGCCACAGAGATCACAGTTGTGAACTTGATTCTTTTCCTCATCCGGATCATTAGGAGAGGTTTTGGAGAGGGAGTCATCTGTGACCTCTTGCCGCTCAACCTCCATGTCAAACCTCGAGTGTTCTACTTTGCTGCTATCTTCTGTCTAATTTGTTATGTCCTAGTAAATCTGTGTCTCTTCTGGTCATACGTCTTGAATGGAAGTTCTCTTTGAAGAAAGTATCATTGCTGAGTGTTTTATGACAATTCTGTTGTTTTCCACTTGATTACAGCTGGAGGAACTTCGGCTAGGAATCATTTTTAATAACCGGAGACCTGCTTCATTCTTGGACCTGTTGAGCAAACAAGGACAGTGTTATAGAATGATCTATCAACTATTTTTGTTTGTATTACAGATGAGCAAGCATTAACAAATGTGAATAGGAGTGGCGCTTATAATATATGCTTATAATAGGTATAATGGTCGACATGCACCATTCCTGCTGTGTGGAAGGTCCTGTATTGCTGAAATATCTACGTGGAGCACGTCCATGTCTGTGATTTTTTTTAAATGTTGTTCACCTAAAGCACAATTTCTGGTTTCCGATGTCCAATTTTGCATAACTTACTAGTCATCTTAACCCAGGCAATCACATCCACATGAGACAAGAGATCA
>JAUCMX010000024.1:7143243-7203678 GCA_033459395.1 Hemibagrus guttatus
GTGTGTGTGTGTGTGTGTGTGTGTGTGTGTGTGTGTGTGTGTGTGTGCGTGTGTGTGCGTGTTTTTGTGTGTGTTACCTCAGAGGCCCCACACTTATGTTCTCTCCAACAGACAAGACTCGAGCCAAAATCTTAACATTTAACATATGCATATATGTGTATAAGATATCCACATGTTTGTGTATCCGCAGTAAAAGAGTGTGCCTGTGCAACGGATCAAATTCCATATAGACAACGCTTTTCTAACATAAACTGTGGTACCTACAGTTATGTTTCCATCTTGAGGTTACGTAAACTTTATTAACTTTAATTATCCAAACATTATCACTCAGTTTGGTTTACATAATACAATTAGTAACCAGGTCATGGAAACCTCAGCATGGCTGAACAGACCCTTCCCTGGATCACTATGTGAGTGTTAGGAGGGAGCGATGGGCATCTGCTGATAGGATTATAGCACTGCAGTGGCTTATGCTCCACTGAAGCACATTAACAGAGAGTCTAAATGTAGACCTGCAGGTACAGAGCCACTTCTCAAGCCTTGAATCAGTCATAAGCCAGAAATCTGATCTAAGATCTGTATTCACTTTAAATCCTCCTCACATATTGACTGAAAGTTGGCCAGTGTGTGACCTAAGATCAGTCCTCTCATGAGATCTTTACAGTATGGCCAGAATCACTCTGCAAAAAAAAAAAAAAGCCAAGATTATAGACTTCTCAAATGCCTGAGGCATAGAGACGATTTGATTGACAGCATTGTCTGAAATTTAATCAGTGAGAGAGGCCAATAGATTCCAAGATTGATAAATGATTCATAACTGGTACCATAGCACACGTTAGTTAAAAGATTCACCAATTATTTTGCTTTATATCTGACTGCCACTCTACCTTCCAGCCTAGTGGCTGCTGCATGTGGACAATGGAAAGGATTTCAACAAAAAAAATACTGTATATATGTTATATAGAGAAAAACAGCCATAATTTAGCAACTCCAGATTTCTGAACATGAACCAACTCAGCTTCTGTAGCAGATGCTCTGTTGTGGTAGATCCAAGCACATGTAGCCACATGTAGTTAATTATTTAGCTGGTGCCAGCTCGTCAGTCCAGACTCTTGACACAAAGCTATAGACTTTAAAAAAGACAGGAAGAATCTGTTTCACAGATTTTCTTTGGTTTTTTATTTAATTTACCTTCCTTGTCTGATTATTGAATTAACAAATAATGTGTACAAAAGAGGAAATAAACATTGAAGACAAAAGCAAAGATAACTGGACAGAGAAGTACAGGTTTATTTTCCTCACTTCAGGTTCTAAATAAAGAACTACAGGTGCATCTCAATAAATTAGAATGTGGTGGAAAAGTTCATTTATTTCAGTAATTCAACTCAAATTGTGAAACTCGTGTATTAAATAAATTCATTGCACACAGACTGACGTAGTTTAAGTCTTTGGTTCTTTTAATTGTGATGATTTTGGCTCACATTTAACAAAAACCCACCAATTCACTATCTCAACAAATTAGAATACTTCATAAGACCAATAAAAAAACATTTTTAGTGAATTGTTGGCCTTCTGGAAAGTATGTTCATTTACTGTACATGTACTCAATACTTGTTAAGGGCTCCTTTTGCTTTAATTACTGCCTCAATTCGTCGTGGCATGGAGGTGATCAGTTTGTGGCACTGCTGAGGTGGTATGGAAGCCCAGGTTTCTTTGACAGTGGCCTTCAGCTCATCTGCATTTTTTGGTCTCTTGTCTCTCATTTTTCTCTTGACAATACCCCATAGATTCTCTATGGGGTTCAGGTTTGGTGAGTTTGCTGGCCAGTCAAGCACACCAACATTATGCTCATTTAACTTTTGGTGCTTTTGGCAGTGTGGGCAGTGCCAAATCCTGCTGGAAAATGAAATCAGCATCTTCAAAAAGCTGGTCAGCAGAAGGAAGCATGAAGTGCTCCAAAATTTCTTGGTAAACGTGTGCAGTGACTTTGGTTTTCAAAAAACACAATGGATCAACACCAGCAGATGATATTGCACCCCAAATCATCACAGACTGTGGAAACTTAACACTGGACTTCAAGCAACTTGGGCTATGAGCTTCCCCACCCTTCCTCCAGATTCTAGGACCTTGGTTTCCAAATTAAATACAAAACTTGCTATCATCTGAAAAGAGGACTTTGGACCACTGGGCAACAGTCCAGTTCTTCTTCTCCTTAGCCCAGGTAAGACGCCTCTGACGTTGTCTGTGGTTCAGGAGTGGATTAACAAGAAGAATACAACAACTGTAGCCAAATTCCTTGACACGTCTGTGTGTGGTGGCTCTTGATGCCTTGACCCCAGCCTCAGTCCATTCCTTGTGAAGTTCACTCAAATTCTTGAATCGATTTTGCTTGACAATCCTCATAAGGCTGCGGTTCTCTCGGTTTTTCCTTCCACTCAACTTTCTGTTAACATGCTTGGATCCAGCACTCTGTGAACAGCCAGCTTCTTTGGCAATGAATCTTTGTGGCTTACCCTCCTTGTGAAGGGTGTCAATGATTGTCTTCTGGACAACTGTCAGATCAGCAGTCTTCCCCATGATTGTGTAGCCTAGTGAACCAAACTGAGAGACCATTTTGAAGGCTCAGGAAACCTGCAGGTGTTTTGAGTTGATTAGCTGATTGGCATGTCACCATATTCTAATTTGTTGAGTTCGTGAATTGGTGGGTTTTTGTTAAATGTGAGCCAAAATCATCACAATTAAAACAACCAAAGACTTAAACTACTCCAGTCTGTGTGCACTGAATTTATTTAATACACGAGTTTCACAATTTGAGTTGAATTACTGAAATAAATGAACTTTTCCACAACATTCTAATTTACTGAAATGCATCTGTATATATGAATGTGAAACTTAAAGTGTTCATTTCCACATTTTTTTCCAGCTTTCAAAATGACAAACTATTTAAAAGATACTGTATGAAAACCATTTGCAGTTCATTCACAGTTCATCGAAGCCACTAATTACAATTTAATATACTGTATATGCCAAGACTTTAATATAGCTTTAATATAAAATCTTTCCTAACAGGAGTGGAGAATCAGCAGACTGGGTACTCAGGACATCAGAACAAGCAGATTTGGTGTCCAGGATTTTAAGTTTTTATTTATAGTTGTACAGAAATCCTAGTCTTTTCCAACTTTTCCAAAATAAAAGTTTTCATTTGGTAGGTTTTAATGTAATGCACATCATGATGTTATGATGCACCTCAATGATCTTTTCAGAATCAGGAACATGCAGGTATGTGGAAAAACTAATATATCTGATTTTTAAAAAAAATGCAGTGCAGAATCATGATAAAAATCTCCTACTTACTATTTTGCGGTTAAACATATTGTGAGAAAATAAAGCTGGACTTGAATGAAATCTTACATGCGGTACAAAATTAGGACATCACATCCGGCTCATAGTGGAGATGTCCAATGTCTTTTTGTCAGTGGCACAAACACAGTGTCCTACAACTTTGTTATCAGTGGATTACAGTAATAAAACTTCACTGTTTTTTCCTAGCTACCACTCAGGATTCTAGGCAACCAAAATACAGAACCGGGCAGCACACAGGAGATTTGACTTGCCTGGTGAGTTAGCTAATAAACCACTATCTGCACAGAGATTTCCTGCAGAAGAGAGCCATCTCCTTCTCTCATCTCTGCACATATTAGATAGTATTCAGAAAATGTTCTGGTTAAATCCTCAGTAAGCTTATTAGAAGCTATTGGTTTGTCATAAGTGGACTGTCTTTATTTTATCTCTTTTTTTTGTCTTCTCTGTCCTCATTGTCTCAGACTGTAACGGTGGCTTGCTCCGGTTTGGGGCTGGACTGTAATCTGGTGGTATTAACTTGCTCTCTAAAAAAGCTCTCCCTCTCAACATGGATTAGATTATCATGCTAAGGTCAACTCAAACACACACACACACACACACACACACACACACACACACAAATACACCCTCCCATCTCTCTGTCTCTCCTTCTAAGTGGTTTAGCCTTTGTCTTTACTACTATATGTCCATACCATAGTGATATAACCAAGTGCAAATGCATTACTTGGAATTGACACATAATGTATTTTTCACATTGGAAAAGGTTCACATTGCATCTGGTTTTTACTTTCACGTGGGCATGAGTGAACGTTAGATTTAAGCCTTGCAGAACTAAGAAAGAAAGGTTTAATTAGGTTACTAGTTTGTTTATATTTTGGGAAATAGAACCTATAGAACCTACACCACAACCACTTCAGGTTTACATCCAAAAACACATGTAACTATGGATCGTTTTGAAGCACTAAACAGAAAAGAGATAAAGACAGAGATAGAGATAGAGATAAAGATAGAAGCATTGCATTTACACCCCTAACATATTAGGAGCATGCAGAGTTCTGTAAAGGCTACAAAAACACAAACCAATTGTTCTCATTATCTAAAGCTAACCTTTGCCCAACCCCCATTCAGTCTCATTATCCAGGCCTCTGGGCTCGACAGCCATATTGATTTCTATATTTACAACTCACAACAGAACAATGTAGCATGGGCAGGAAACTGAAATCACACCCAGTAAGGATAAGGGTCTTGCTTTAATTTGTTATAACAGTTGTTTACATGATTAAACATGACCCGTAAATAAAAGGGGGACGATAAATACACTGCACACATGCTCATAACACATAACTCATACATTCATTCAACTTCAGATGTTTATTCTGATCAGGATCAAGGTAGATCCAGAGCTTATCCAGGGAACACTGTTATGTATAAAACTCTAGAAAAGACTTTCTCCACAAGGTTTCATGAGATGAACTGAACCAAACCTGAACCTAATCCCAACCTGCCATCTATCTTCCGGGCCGAGTGACCTTGCACGACACATTTCCTCAGTCCAGCTTACTGTCCTTTGTGAGAAACATCAGTCCTTGGTGAGAGACATGATCACATTCAAGGAGGCAGAGCAGCCAGATGCCATTCTCACGGCCCTGTCTATATTGTTTCCCTCTCCGTTTATTTATTAATGTCCAGTCACACGGTGGCGTCTCTTGGACAACAAATACTGTTTATGATAGCAGAACAATGAAGCTAACTAGAGAGAAAACAGAGACATGATACAAACAATCATATCAAGTGCCATTTCCTCTATTCTGACTGGTGAAATTATTCAGGCAGGTTTTGAAAGTGTGTGATTGCTGAGAATTCAGATTTCCCCTAAAATTACGTGATATGTTTAAAGGTAAAAAGGAACACATTCCAAACTTTGGGGTCAGGGCACAGGAAAGATCATCACTGTGTGTGCAGGAAGAATAGTTTTAAGGGTTTTTTTTAGTATGCCTACAGTAGTAAGAAACTGTAATCTAATAGCATGAAAACCACCTCCCCTCTTGCTCTCTCTCTCTCTCTCTCTCTCTCTCTCTCTCTCTCTCTCTCTCTCTCTCTTAGTTCCTGTTTTGAGTCTGTTCAGAGGGTCTATCTTTCTATTACATCTCACTGCATTGCCCATCTGTCTTGTGTGTGTGTGTGTGTGTGTGTGTGTGTGTGTGTGTGTGTGTGTGTGTGTGTGTGTGTGTGTGTGTGTGTGTGTGTGTGCTAATTTCACTAAGAGATCTCTGCTCTCAGAAAGAGTTTTGACTTCCTGTTTATGAAGTGAGCAGCCGAGTGCAACAATAGGGCTGGATTTTGATCTGGCAGAAGAATGAACCCTAAACACACACAAGTTTTTAAAGCTGTGTGTATGTGTCTATGCTACATGCCTTTCAAAAAATAAAAAAAAAATGAGCGAGATTTTTTTTATTTATAAAAACAAAACAAAAACAAAACAGGTTTTGCCACTGCATACGGAGCACCAAAAATCCAGATATGTCAGGGAAAACATTATTAAATGACCAAAAGAGAAAGCTGGACCTCTTTAAAGACTTATTGTTTGTATCTTTTATATACAAAGATAAGTTGCTTAATTCTGAAAGCTGCTTGTTAGATGGTGTTTTCTGTAACAGCATCTCTGACTGTAGTTCCAGCTGTAACTCAAACCACATGTTTATTAATATGCTCATTACAATAACAATACTTTATTGTGTCGAAAGTAACAGTTGCATTAATGTGGGTTTGGGTGACACACCATGTACGTAATCTAAAGCTAATAATAAAGTGTGGTATTTTAATATACCTGTTTGGTGCATTATACCACCCTGTCATTGATTCTTTCCACAAAAAAGCACAACTCTTAAGTTGTATTATTTATTCAGCCCACTTCTGGTTTTAATAACAAAGGCACTCATGCATTTGTCAGAGTTCCACAAGCCTGTCTTCCATCTCTGAGGTCTGTTGCTAATGTGAGACACTTGTATGTCTCTTCCTTTTATTTTATTTATTTTTTTGCCTGTTAGCTCTATCATCGCCTACGCTTTATATCAATCACATTAGTGAACATTTTACTACAAGACACAAAAAACGAAAACACAGGCTTCTGATCATTCTTGAGCAAATTTGGAGAGCAAAATTCGAGATCCTCTTACACTAGATCACTAGTCACAGTTCGGATCGAGCCCCAGACCTGGGAATTCACTTCACATTCAGAAAACCTGCCAAAAAGAACAAACTGGGGATAAAACTTAGATATATATCATGCTATAATGTTACAGTGTTAAAGGTTATGAGTTTAATTGAACGTAACTGTATTTGTACAGTTTTTGTTACTAAGAAGATGTTAGATGATTAGATTCTCAAACCCTGAGCTGTTTGTACCAGCATGAGGGTGTGTTTTTGATGGAGACTACAAAGCAGTCATTCTGGATAAGGCTATCTGCGAAATGCTGTAAATGTAAATGTAAATGCAAACTTCAGGGCACTGGGGACAATAAAAACAAAGGTTTTTTTCTTTTTTTAATTCTTACAATAAATACAAAATATACTACGGTTATGTATACATGATGTACATATGATCCAGGATGTTGTGTTTTCAAGAGCTCTGATAAAAACTTGTAAAGGAAAAGCTGTTAAACATAACAGTGTAGCTAATTAATTTGTACTTAAATGTTGTTTGCTGGCTGAAATTTTTAGTAGATCATTAAATGTAATGTCTACAAATCAATATTAACTATATACTTCCTTATCCGTATATAACAACAGCTGTTGTAACAGTAAGGGTTGATTTATTTCCAATGTTGTTACACTGCTTTACACCACAGTGTGTTGAATTCTCAAATCCTTCAGAAGATGTTGATTCACTTTGCTTAACAGCAGCTCTGACGGCAGTTTCAGCTGTAATACAAATTACACATTTATATCAATGCGCTCATGTCTTGCTACTACTTGAAATAAGTCACTTCAGCGTTATTTGCATTGAGCTCCATCACACCAGCAAGTTTTGGGTTATTTGTCTGTAACAGCATCATGTTTTATTCCTTACATAACTATTCTTTGAGCACTGAAACCCAATCCTTTGACACTGCCAGAAGTCTCACATGATAAAAAAGACAGGTTTGCCATTTAAAACTGCAGCCCAGGGCAATATAGTGATGAGTATGTGAAGGAAGAAAGAAAGCAATCAAAAGAAACATTCAAAGAAGCACATGTGGATTTCCTCCCATGTCATGCTTCACAAATAAAACCTACCGATTAGCAAAGGAGCCAAGTGGCTACTGAAAATATTGTGCAAACAAAAAGCGATTAATGGACAAGTCCGAATGAACTAGGACTGATGAAGAGGAATTCTGAACAGGAGCTGTTGAATGAAATACAGGCAGCTACCATTTCCCGGATCTAAGAGATCCTCTACAAGATCCTGCACTTCAGGCCCTGAGGGATTTGAAGCTACTCCAGCTGGACGTCTGCTGCCAAAATCAGTAGGATTATGCCGTTTAATCTCAGTCTGCCAAAGAAGTGAACTAATGCTGCTCATACTCCTTTCCAGGCCAAGGACACCATTTTACATGCAGTAAATGAGATGAAACAGGCTAGAATGCATTGACTAGTAGGACAGGGACAGTAGTCTCTTTTGAGATTTTAAGAAAGTGGCATGACAGAACAGCGATGCATTAATTCAGAGAATTGGAAATAAGCGTTGATGGTGAAACTGAACTCCTCTTAACGTCAAAGACACACAAAAAGCCCTTTACATTCACACTATGAGCTCAAACAAGCCTGTGCTTTGATTCCACCCCCACCAGCATGTTGAATAAAAAAGTGTTTTCACTATAATGTGCAGTATATTGAATGTAAGATTAAGTTAGAAGGAATATAAAGACACAAAGTCTGGTCATACTACAATATATTCACTCAAATTAATTTCCCCAATTCTTGTTGAAGCATTTAAGATACTTGCATTTCACAGGGATTAGACATTTCACAAACTATCATCCTTGACATGGAAGATTTGGCTCTAAAACTTTATTCCTTTGACTACCAAGAGAAATCCCTGGAGCTGGTGCTAATAATAAACAGTGCATGCTTTCTCACAGGGCCAGATGTTAAAGCGCACAGATTTGTTGATATTCCAGGACTTTTTTTTTCAGATTTAAGATGGTGTTTAGGCCAGTGCGATCTCAACAGATCCTCTGCTTTAGAACAGCGTTTCAAAATACAACACACTCATGTGCATTTGTACATGTATAAGTGAAATTGACCTAAAGCCAAAATAAAAGAAATGAGTCATCATCTTTGTCAGCACATGTTTTTTTTCCTAGCATAGACAAACCAAACTGAATAATTGAAAGGCACAAGCACTTGACATCCCCAGGCTCCAATTAGTGCACATCTATGTCCTTCAGTTGGCTGAACATAACACACAGAGCACTAAGCATGTTCAGTATGTAGTTCGAAATGTTTTATGAGTAGTGTGATGTTCTCGATTCAATTTTATTTGCAAAAGCAATTTTAAAAATTGGCAATTTGCCGAAATCTGGGTATATATTTAGATCTCTGATAAGAAAGCCAGAGGTGAAGGAAAAAAAAGCCTCTCTGATAAGAACCGAGAAAGAAATCTTGAGAGATTCAAAGGAAACCCGATCTCTTCCTGGTGACACCGGATATACATCATTATAGCACACGTGAAAAGCATATAGTACAGAAAAGCAACATAAAGTGTGTTTACAGGATGTTCAGTGTGAGCAGATTGCGAATGAATTGTGAATTGAAGAAAAAAGGACAGACTTTTTAAATACAGCAGCAGTTATATACAAACCTACTGTATCCGGGGGAAATTATTCAGTGAAGCAAGACTGAGATTTTGGCTTAATCATATTTTCAGGAAGTTTTTGATGTGAAACCATCGATAGCAACACAACGTGAAAGATAAGGGCAGAAAGCTCCTATTAAATGTAGTGTGATGCTAATTTCAAGCATTTTCATGTAATAAGTTCACAGGGCTTATAAATGACCCATGATTTAATGCATGGTATCTTTTAAAGATATGAATACATCTCCAGTGCAACGGTTTGAATATAAACATATTTATTGCTAATATGTAGTCTGATTACTCGTTCACGTAGGTAATGTGTGTGCTGTAATGGGCAGATCGATAAAGTAACCTAAGAAAGCAATGTTTAATTAAGCTTTATCAGTGTTCTTGTTCTTGGTCTATCACTAGCGTAAACTGTAACTTGCCACACGAACGCAGAAGTCTGTTCAAAAGGCAGGAGTAACACAAAGAATTGCACGTGTGTGTTTTAATCATAATGTAAAAGAAACCCTTTTCACTGACTCACTGATGAATTCGGATTTGAGAAGATGTCTGTGAAACTATATACTACAGTAATATTAAACTGGAATGTCAAGAAGCATTAACTAGTTTGAAATATAGAAACCTGATTATCAGTAATCGTGATGGAAATGATTAAGCAGTGGTTATCTGACATTCCTGAAGTACCTTCTCTACCGAGTCTATTTACATCAGCACAACGCTGCACTAAATTTCATATTCCTTAAGTCGAATGTACAAAACGAATAAAATGTGCTATTTGAAACACACCTATTCTATTCTCTGTCAGTAAACTAACTTAATGTTTTTAAAGGTGTGGTTAAGTTTGTGCATGTTTTATACATAGCCTCAAGGCCTGACTGTGATTCCATCCACCAAACTGTTTGGTTTGGAACGCTGAACAGGAAGATGTCCACACATTGCCATGCTTTGCTGGGTGACCTGCTGTGGTGCCCTCTCTTTTTCTCTGCTGCCAACCAGACAGAGCCAAGTCCACCACCAGTCACCTTCCTGAGCAAGTGCCCAACACCACATTCCACACACTCAATAAATATAAATATAAATAGCACACTGCCTTTAAATCCTGCCACCTTCATACATCTTCTTCCCTTCTACCCAACACTATTTCCTCATAACACACTAGTAGAATAACTGCTTTCTTTCTACCCTTTTTTTTTTTTGGTGTATTAAAAATGGCACAGTTACATTTAGTTATATTGTGGAACATCTACAAAACAAGCTGCTTCCTGTTATCAGTTATGTAATAAAAAAAAAAATCTAACTAGTTCCATCACTAACATCTTTTTTTCCCTTTATTGAACTTGAAATGGAAAAATCCCTCCATCGTTCCATGACAGAAAACTTAGAGCTTCCTTCCATTAATACAAAATAAACATCCCTCTAAGAAAACTATATCGCCGTATCAACGATTACACGCTTTCTTAATCTGATTATGCTAAGCGTCTACCATACGAGTCCCTGTGCAAGTTGTTACTAGAAACAATGTATTAGAATGAATGCAATATGAAGGCAGCTGGAACGATTGTCAAAGCCCTTGTTTTTTGTTCTGACCAGCCAGAAAATGAAAATTCAACCCATACACAGCAACAGCAAAAGTAAATAAGAAGCATAATCTTTATGGGTCATTGAAACTTTATCTAATCTAATAAGCCACAGGATTTGTGTAGTAGGTTATTATACTATGAACAATGCACAAACCATAATCATGCCCAGACTTGCCTAATGTTAAATACAATAAACAAAGCCAAACTGAATGTCATGAATAAGACATGCCAATGCTACACCTACGCAGGGACCCCACTACTTCCAGAGGTAAATGATCTCATCAGATCTGGAAAATGCTGGTCTTATCTTAATGTTGTTTGAGAACAGCTTTTTGTTTGTTTGTTTTATTTGTAGCCGTTTATAAACTAGGAGTAAATATAATAACTTCAATTATGAATTATGAGTTAAAATGAGCTGTAGCTGGAATTCACATGATGTTTTAAGTGGTTTGTATTCATTAGTGAAAAAACTGCCACGTGTTCATGTTCTTATAAAGGAGCTATGTCTCATAAAGTGAACATTAAGTGCAGATACTTCATCAAAACTGATGTAACTGATACTCCATCTACTGCACATGATATACTCATACCAGTGCCATATACACTACCAAGTGAGTATCAGATCCAGCTCCTACATAATATTTCAAGTCAAGTCAAGCTTTTATTGTCATTTCAACCATATATAGCTGACTAAGTACACAGTGAAATGAAACAACGTTTCTCCAGGACCCTGGTGCTACATAAAACAACACAGAGCTTAGGACTTAATATTTGGTGAGTAGTGCTATTAATTTGGTGTCTTTTAATTGTTAGATGGATCAGAAGGCGCGTGATATAATTTGCATAACAAGAAGACTAGCAAGATGTATAACAGTTTAGTAACTAACTTGATCAAATGGCTAATGTGTATAGGTACAAGGTAGATGTAGTGGACAGCTATGGTGCGAAGTATGTGGACGCCTGACACCGCTTTCCCTCCATATGTTGGCCTTCCCCAAACTACCACAAAGTTGCAAGCCTAAAATAATCTAGAATGTTCCTTCACTAGAACTAAGAGGCCTAAACCATGTTTCAGCATGACAGTCAAGGTCCATGAAGTCCTAAATTTGCCATGGAAGAACTGGACTGGCCTGCAGAGTCATGACCTCATCCCCACTGAACACTTTTGGGATGAACTGGAACACCGACTGCACACCAGTGCCTGACCTCACTAATACTCCTGTTGCTGAATGTGCACAAATCCCCATAGCCCCATGCTCCAACATCTAGTGGAAAGGCTTTAGACTAAATCTGCAATGGGATGTTCAACATGTACATACGGGTACGGCGGTCAGGTGATCATTTTAGTCGTATTGTGTGTATTGTTAGTTGATTACTGTTACACGTCTGCAGTAGTCTATGAAAATGTAACAACATAACCTTAAATTTTTCCAACAACAATTTGAGCCTGAAATGACAAACAAATAATTAAAAAAAAATAAAGTTTTAAATAGAAATGTTTGAAATAGAAATGTTGTGACTTACCTATTTATTACATCATATATTACTCACCTAAATAACAAGGAAGATAAATGAAATAAAGAGATTTCCTAAACAGAGAAAGTCAAGTAGAAGCTTTTCATTAAACCCTTCATTATTGCATTTAAGAAAATCTTTTTTTTTTTTTTTTTGAGGTGTAAAATGCCATAAACCTGGTATTTGACTTTGGAGTTTCACTTTTAGCCAATGTTTTTAATTGATCTCTAATACAAACTTGTATTTTAACTATTTATTCAGTGCTTAAAAAAAAAGACTGGAAAAAAAGAGGTGAAAAAAAAATAATAATAAACCCACACAAAAAAAAAAGATTTAAGGTCTTAATAATAAAATAAAATAAAATAATAAAATTATTTATTTTATTTTTTTTTGCTTCTTTCTTTTGTTTCCTTTCTTTCATATTTTTTTATTACAGGGTATTTATCTTTAGGGAGATAGAGAAATAAAATGTATAAGAAATTCAGTATTATATATATAGAATTCTATTGTCGTTTTAATCTATTGTCCATGAAAATGTACATAACATCTAAGCCATTATATGCAAAACTGTAAAAACCTGATTTCAGCCCGCATCTGCTCTTTTTCAACCCGGACATCTTAACTCAGCAAATTAATACCTTCAAGTATTTCCTCTCCACTGCCCTTAATACAAATGATTAAATCATTTTTTTTCTCCCTTTCCCTCAGTCTTAATTTCTCCTGATACAGTGGCTCAGCTGAAGCCAGGGCATGCTAGCTATTGATCAGCAGCCTGAGCAGATTACCCTAATAGCAGGATTAGCAGCCACATGTTGGCCAAACGTGGTCCACACTGCTCAGCAGTGGTGCCAGATCCCCTCTAAAATGACTGGAAGAGAATAGCACTTAATACACAAGATTACTCGATTACTGTGTGAAAGGAAACTGGGCAAACTAACAGCAAAGGACTGACAGAGTGCACTGCTAAATCATACTCAGGTGTTATGGGAATGTGGTGCTAAAAAAAAGTGCGCAAATAAATAAGCGAATTTGTTAATTGGTCCACTGGGAAAGTGAAGGCTCCAATGAGCTACTCACTTCCATGCTCAGAAAGCTAAAGTGGAAGCTAGAAAGTATGATGAGATCAGATGAGAAAGCTTAATACACAGTAAAAAAAAAAAAAAAGGAATGATCTTGTGGCACGTCGTGTTTGCGAGTCAACAATTCCTTGACATGCATCCTGTCCTCATATTGGATATTATTAAACTCCAGCTAACATCTTTTCCTTTATCTCGAAAAGGTTTAACTACAAGGTTACTGTATGATGTGCTAGCACACTTTCCCTGGACTTTATTTTCCACTATTTCATCAGCGTTTCCATGTATCGAAAATAAATCCTCCATCTAATAAATCCGCACAGTAAAAGTCATTCTACCATCAGCAACAATGCACTTTGAAGCAACTACAATTAAAAAAAATAAAAGCCAGGACATGAAATTTGCTTTCCTTTGCTACTGATTTGCCCACCTGTGTGCTGTTTGTGGATTTGTTTGTCAGTGAATAAGAGGTGAGGCAATATTACAGTTGGCATTGTGTCATGAGACTGGAGGAACTACAGCCAACTTTTTATCACATGGCAAGTTATTCAAATGACTCTCAATCCAACAGAGAAGCCCTGTTTCTGACATGTCACTGCCTTCCCACTCCCTCTCTCCCTCTCTCCCTCACTTTCTCTCTCTCAGTGTGGTTTCTCATAACAGCATTTTGCTAACTTCATAAATATAATCTTACTGGTTACTCTGAAAAGCCTTATTATGGCACTGTGTCAGAATTGGTACTAATGGCAGTAATTGCCCAATAACACCAAATTCCTTTCGAACAACAATAGCATTAAAACATTAAGGTGCAAGTTTTTTTGGCCACATCCAGATGGGGAGCACTGAAAGCCTATTCAGGCAGTGAAAAAAAAAGGAATTCCAGTAATCTACTGCTGATCTTCACAATAGCACCCTTGTGCCTTTTGTTTTGGTCAGTCAGCACAACTGCACCCATTCTCAATGACATATTGGCAAACTGTTTCCTCAAAAAAAGGCAAATTTTACAAATTAGCAGTTTCAGTCATTTCAATTATGATCTGTTAAACTAGAACACGCACAGGCCAGTAAGTTACAAGAGAAACCTGGAATTGCTAACTGTGATGTTTTAACCATGGGTGTGCAAACCTTTTGTACACAGCGACCCCTTTATATATTTAATGAAGTATGACAACTCCACTATTCACTACTATATATATCAGAATTATTTTGTTATACATTTATCCCTGTGATGTAATGACAAAAAAATCTAAATCTATATCTCAAAACAAACATTCCACAGACCTCTACACGCATATTTATGCTAACTATTTAAAGATAAGGCTAATTATTTAAACATGTTTATTATGGCTTTTTATTGGATCAATAGAACAATTTTTTTATTAAAAATGAAATTTTTTATTTATAGACCAACTTGTTTTTGAGTTATTGAGGTTTGGCTTCAATGCAGGGAACAAGTCAAACCGGTTATTAAATATAATAACTCTGATAACAGCAGGCTGTAATTTCCACCACTGTAACAAAAGTTTATATAACATGGGAGCACTGGATAAAGTCTCCCTTTGAGAATCATGGCTTTAAACAATGCACATTTATTAGAGTGTGGTGAGGTTTGAGTTTGCAGGAACAGAATTATTAAGAGAAGGACAGAGTGATGAGGTTTTGTTTTGAGTTTTTTTTTTCTTTTTTTTTAGTCTTCTACATCAATTACTAAACACAACTCACATTTAAACTTCTGAATCCATTTTAAGCACAGAGAAAAAGATGATTTTTTTTTTTTTTTCAATATAAAAGTTTTATAAAATGTGGAACCCCCGGATAAAACTCCCTTTGAGAATCATGGACTTAAACACTGCTAATTAATTGTAATGTGTCAAGCTACTTTTTGTACGAAACTACAACTTTAATTATTTAATAAATAATTGGCACAAATTATCTATTCTTATCCGCATGAAAAACAAAACACAAACATTTCTAGTCCTTTCTAAACCTCAGCTTCTTCCTCAAATTCAGTCTAAAGATCACTAAACTTCCCGAAAGTTTACATTTAACATTTAATCACATACAAACTGCTTGCCTCCGAACACCTCTAATGTCTAATCAGTTCTCCAATCATCACAGGCCTGCTTCTGCTTCCACGTCAGATTAAAAGCAGTGCTTCCTAAGGTCTGAGACAGGTCATGGGCTTTGTGAGGCGAAGATGAAATCCAACATGCCAATAGAGCTCTCCGTGTCAACAACATCAGTTTGTTTGATTAGTCTGGCTGGTAAAGAGAACGCAGTTCGCTGATAGAAACACAGCCTGTTGAAAATGTGAGCAGCTGCTGCAAATAAAAGGGAAGTTGGGTTTAACTCGAGAGCATGTCCATGCAAATATCCCAACTGCTGTGGCTGTGTGTAATTTAAAAAGCGGTATGGCTGGCATTATTCTCACAAATATATGCTTCTATAAAAGTGAAAAGTTAAAAACCTTGTTAGGCAAAGATTACAAGCAAACCATGAAATTGTCCAGATAACTAATAACTAAATACTCACATTTACAATTCACAAACTGAACATCAACCACATGTCAGTCATAAGAAGACAACGAACTGCCTTGTAGATCCCATTAAAAGTCACGGCTGTTAGAAACAGGGGCCCTCATCTATATTAGCTGTTGTGCTGACTTCATGATAATATTCCCCCGAGCCCTGATCCAAGCAAGTACACATAATCATGCAGCCAAACTAAACCAGTTAGTTTTAGTGACTACTTTTCTTTAAGACTTTTGTTAGCTCAATCACATTGCTTGTATGCATTCAGAATGCAAATGTTTGCATCCCCCAACAGGAAAATTAACAAGACAAAGATGATCTGGGAGTCCAAATGTTGCCTCATGACAAAAAATATGGTTACGTAGTGTATGTTAAGACATTAAGAATGGGGGAAAATGATCAGTCCAAAAGGTGTGAAAGAAAATGAACAGTGTATATGCCCATCTTTTAGCTTTCTAACTGCCTCCAAGCACTTTGTGTATCTTCAGCAGCTTTTAGATCCTCTGAGTTGAAGTCCCCCACCCCCTTCCTGCCATGTCCGCTCTAACTCTGCCATATTGTTGCCCGGTCTTTGTCCGTTTTTCAGGACATCTGTTATAACTATGTTATAACTCTGCCAGATGTCCTATACTGCTTTCCTGTTCCTGGATACATCCCTGTACCATTTCTGAAATTCTCATCCCTCGTTGTTTTTCTGTATATTCTCAATTACAGGTGTATTTTTAAAGCTTTATGGTTTTCACCCAGAACCTTTGCAAAATTCCAAACTCAGCTGTATAACTATAATCGACCTATCTCATGAAGATCTGAGAAAGTAAAAATGAACATGGTATTGTTCCTTGTTTTGTTTGTTTACAAAAGGTCATTGAAAAACACCTGGATCTGCTGATGTCAAACCCGTACCTAAATATTCAAATGAAGGACAAAACAAAAAGGAAGGAGAAACAAGCCCATAGCTCTTTGTCCGTAAATGAATCCTTTGGTGGTTTCATAATGCCAACCTTAAAGTTAAAAAAGGTGTTTCTGAATATGTGTGTGTGTGTGTGTGTGTGTGTGTGTGTGTGTGTGTGTGCGTGTGTGTGTGTGTGTGTGTGTGTCTATGTGTGTGTGTGTGTGTGTGTGTGTGTGTGTGTGTGTGTGGGTGTTCTGGTCTCTCGTCAGATAAAGGATCCAGGCTGTTTTGAGTTTCTTATAACCTACATGCATTCTTTCAGGGGGGAGAGTGAACATCGTCCCGTGTGTGTTTTCCTCTTCTCCGAGCTTTCCAATGCAAATTTGTATAGCCGTGTCTGCCTTCAGCTCTCACTCAGACGCTTCTCTAATTCCTCACTAGTCTCAGCTTCTCAAGCTGATCTTGCTTTGGGTGGCTTGATAAGAGAAAATGTGAACTGACAGGCATCGGTGCTTTAGAAGAGCTGGAGGGGGGAAAAACTGAACAAACAACAGGAAAAAAAAAGTAAAGAGTAAAAGCCCCACCCTGAAATTAGACCAGCTTGACAAGTAGCTTTAGTTTTATCAGCTTTGGATATCAAAAGGGTTTTAAGGAAAAAAACGAGACACTTGATGCTGTGAACTGAACTGTTTACATTCACAATCAAATCAGTATGATGGATATGGAAAAGAGAGGTGACAGCGTATAATGGTGTGTATACTGTGCTTTATCTCTCTATAAATAATAAATATAAGTGGCCTTAGAAAAGGCTACACCAGTCCCATCCCCCAGTCCAGGAAAAAGAAATGCTCTAGATGGAACAACTTTAAATAGGTCTTATTCATCAAATGCGATCAGCTCATCTTTCTTGAAGGACAAAACAATATCCTGTACCTATAATTCATTTCAAATCTATTCACAAGGTGTGAGACGATGTTTATCAGCTATGGGAAAGATCCAGGACAGAGTGCTGACAATGAGCTGACTGAAAAAACTCTCAAAGTTAAGCAATAATCAGCTGACACACTGCTCTATGATTAGTAAGTAAAGAGAAGATGTATCGTGTATGGAAACAGGGTAGTGGACAGGGTGCACTGCTCAAGCAGCGGTTCATTTGAAAGATCTCAAATCGTTCAAGCCGCACGGACAAGGCGAAGAAGAAGGGAGGAAAAAAAACTTCCTAAAAATAGCGCATCAGGAAACCGAGTAGGTTCAAGCACTGACTCGACAATGCAGCCTTTATGCTTTATCCTTACAAGCTCAATCCTGTAAGCGATTACGCTTTAATGCTTTCGGGTGATTTTGGTGTACCGCTTTATCATGATAACTGTAACCCATAACGCATTCACATCAGCGGCTCAGTGCCAGGTTTCCTCACGCCTCCAAATGCGTCCCTCTGGGATTTTAAGGCACTCAAAGTAGCCCAACACTGAGCGATCTGGAGAGTTAATGTTTCTTAAAGTAGCCCACATAGATGAAGTGATCGTTTAAAAAAAACTTACCTCTGAGCCAAAAAAAAAACAAACAAATGACGTAATGAAGTTGTGGAGCAGAGCAAGACGCAAGGTGACACTCCGAGGCTTCGGGTGGAAATGACGAGCCGAGAACCGCGTCCGCTTTCACTGGCTCTCTCCTCCTCACAGTGCACTAACGAGGGCCACTGCAAAGCGCACTCCAACCAAGTGAACTTCCACCTTTCAACCTTCCACCCAAAAAGGGATCAGGTCAGCTCGGTCAGCACTCGCGACGATTTCGGGGGCGAACGGACAAGCGAAACGCGCGGTGTGTGTGTGTGTGTGTGTGTGTGCGCGCGCCTGCATGCGTGTGTGTGTGTGTGTGTGTGCGTGTTAGTGCGACACCTGGAGCGCTGTCAGTTCCTCCCCGTTCCCATCTACTGCTGCTGGGATGCAGGAAAGTGTGGAGGTGGAGGAGAGCTGCAGATCTGCGTCAAGCATGCACACTTTACACTTTGGCTAGTGTTTATGTTTCACAATGAAACTTCTAAACGGGAAGTTTATTCTGCATGTAGCCTATTTAGTTCCAGCTTGACCCCCCCTCCACACACACACACTCACACACACTACACACACTTTAAGCTAGTTAATTGTACAAAAAATAAATAAATAAATAAATTACCTGGCTGGACGCCTCAGTGCCATGTTTTTGTCTAGCCACAGCTGAGTAGAAAAAATGCATCTTTAAAAAAAAAAAATAAAAAAAAAACCCAACTATGGTCATTACAAATTTGCTACAACACCCAGCTTAAATATTACAGCATCCAAGTCTGACCGTTTAAACATTAAGTCTGTTTACCTGCTATAAATATATATGAATTTGACTAATATGACGCGTTAGACTTTATGCAGTCAATAGTTTTTCTTAGTTGAGTCATAGTTAAGTGATGAAAGTCTTAATAGTTCAATAGAGTTGGAGAGGGGGTTACAAAGATAAAGTAATTATAGACAGCATTCCTAATAGTGAGCACCAACAACATTACAAATACAGGAAATCAAAACACAATTAATCTATCATTAATTACACATCGCCTGTCATTTTTATTTTGGTTGTATTGATTGTTGCACTATTAATGCTATCATACTCTATTTGACTTGCAATAATGAAAAAACAGAACAAAACACACTCACAGCCCATGTTGAAGTGTATGTAAACATGTATGTAAACATGTTTGGATTCTAAGAAATACCTTAGTATCCTGTTATATGAAAATAACACACATTTTTTTAATCCATATGGCTCATCTGTAGTTCAAGTCTCTGTGTAAGCTGTTAATACAGAAATGATCATGTTTTAGAACAAATGCATTAATATCAAACTATTAGCAGTCAGGACTACTATCAGAGATGTGCTGTTGTAAAAAAAAATGTATTTATTCATTAATAGCTTCTCACTAATAACAATCAGGAATTCACCTGTACTGTGCAGAAAAAAAAGAATAGAAATCATGTTGTATAAACATGTTAAAAGTTTATTATTTGTAAAAACAGAACCACTCCAAATCAAATACAGTACAAACAAAAATGTTTCACTGTCTAATATTTCAAAATACCTCAAATCATTTTATTCCTAAAAACTTCCTGATATTCACAGAGGTGGCTCGTAATTGCTCTATGAGTGTGTGAATATGTGTGTGTATGGTATTCCCAACTCATTCCCAGGATAGATTAATTGCGTCCCTAACCAGAATGAAGCAGTTCCTGAAGATTATATAATAAATCATTTAAAAAAATCATTGCATATTATTTGAATGGTCATTTTATATGCCATACACATTCAACACTGCAGCATACTGCAGTACATAAGCTCCTCAGGGGCTGTAAATTACAGGAGCAATTTGATCCATCTCTGAAGTGCAGTTATCGGGTATTATCCGAGGACGTGACAGCTGGGGCTGTGGCCGCTGAAGCCGCGCTCCTCGCCCTGACATTAAACAATGCTCCAGTATGGGCCATGTGTTTGAAACGGCATGCAACCTGACTCTCTGCTCTCCACTTACCTCACTGACACTTAACTCCACACCATCGTTACTTCGCCCCCATCATTACGCACCATGCACAATATACCAGCTAGGCCTTAGTCATTAATCAATCCATCTGCACAATTATCCATCTGTTTATCAAAAGAACCTTTTGTGTGTCTGGCTTCTTGGTGTGATTTCTTATTTTTCATATTCTCTCTAATAAACTCTCTTTATTCTCATACGAGTGTGAATAACAAGCACAAACACAAACACAGGTGAGGGCTCCAAAAACTTCTTAACGGTACCGATGACCTTTTAAAGCCTCGACTTCAGATGGATGTAGGATTGCAAACATGAACATTGATGTTTTTTTTTTCCATTGGGGGAGGGGTGGATCTGAACTCTTTCACCCCTCCCTTCCTCATGAGCAAACACAAAAGCTCAGACAAATGTGTGCCTCTGGTCTGGGCACAGGAGGGCCATGATGAGCATGAATGATTGCCGTATACATCTGCAGTGAATACCATCATTCTCAAAGAATATGATTATTCTATTCCAATAGATTACAAAATCACATCATATGATTTAAATATCTGCGTATCTCTTATGTGTCTGAATTTTAATATATGACACATGGATGGATAACAGTTTATGTTTCTATGCAGTTCTTTTTCTTTCTTGTTTTCTTGGCCCAGCTATCCCTACTCCCCAACCCCCTATGGAAGGCTTGCTAGCATTATTATGCTTAAACAAGTAAGATCCTGATGAGAGTGACATCATCGAGAAAGCAAGCACTAAGAAATCTAAAAGACAGAAAACCTGAAACGGGAGAAAGCATACTTATTTAGCAGTTAATAGTTAATAGTAATTACAATATCTATCTACAACTCCATCAATTGTGTGTGTGTGCATGTGTGTGTGTGTTTGTGTGTGTGTGTGTGTGTATGTGTGTTTAGGACTGTCAGTGCATATTTTGCCTTGTTTTGCCCATGATCTCTCATACTTTAATAGATCAAATAAACAAATGTTCACTTGTAATGATATTGAACTTCAATATCTGAACTTTGTTATACCTACAATATGATCTCACTAATTTCTGTTTGTTTTACGAAGAAACATCAAACTGCAAAATTACAACTTGTGGTTGTGGTCTTCTATCACAATGTACTGTTTCATCCCCCTTTTTTTCATTGGGAGGGGGGCTTTCGTATGCTGATCAGGGAAGAGTGGGAGCTGAGAATGCTCCGCCTTCAGGTCAGAGTTCAGGGGCTCCGACTACGCGTGACATGTTTTCCTGTTCACCTCCGGGGTTTCAAGGTTTAAAGGACAACAAAATTTCAATGTATAAAGTTTACTTTTAGCTTCTAGCTACTAACTTTTTATTATCCAGCTAATTCCTTGTGAAGGCTATACAATCAGGGATCCATACAAAATCTATTATGTCCTAAATATATTCATTTACTATACCACTCACTGTCAATATTGCAATAGTCTTAATGGTCTTGTATGTGACTATAATGAATAGAAGAAGCCAGATGTTTCACTATATCATCTTATAAATATCAATTTTGGCTCTATTTCTTAGAGTATTTATTCATTCATTCCTGGTACATCAGTCTCATCTGATTTGTCCCTTTATTTCCGACCGACTCCAGCCTGTTGCAGTGACAGCAGAAAGTTAAGAGTATCTGGTCATATGGGTTGGGGGAAGGGTCGAGGGTCACACTTTACTGCGAGGACTAATCTAATCTGACACACAAAGCCCAAGCCCCTGCTCCTGAACCCTATGATTAGGTTTCAACAACATAGATTGTCTTAAAATATTGAATGTTTTGCTCTTATTTCTGAATTTGCCATAGTCAGGAGTGAAACTTTTTCAGCTTTTAACAAATATTTATCTGCATTAGATCTAATGCTGTCAGCCACAAAAACACACGAGAAATTTGTCTCGTGTGATTTTGTATATAATAAAAACCCTGTCTTTACAGTGTAACAGAAGTACTAACACTTTATCTCCAGAGATGTGTTTACATTAACCACAATTCAGTTACTAGAAGAAAAATGTCTGTGTTTTGTAATGTTATGAAAATACTGCTTGATAGTATCACTTCAAACCCTGAAGCTTATTTTGATGTCATCAGATATGAACATGTACAAATATGTGTACAGAAGTGTTGACTGGTCCTTTTTATGTTATCGCTGTCATTCTGTCTCTTCAGGATAATATGAATTTTTCTTTGGACTTGACACTCAAAAGGACATTTTTGGGGAGCAAAAAAGTGAAAATTCTCACTCTCAAAATCTCACGAAATCTCACCCTTAACTGTGAGATGTTTATAATTTCCATTATTAATTCATATCACTATGTCACTGAATGAGTGTGTACATTGCTTACAGTTTATTATAATTTGACTTAATAATCTTGCTCAAACTTTTGGCTTTGTTCAGTGTTTACAATCTGACCTAAGAGCTACTTATCATTTTTTGCAGTGTGTCTATGTAGGCAAGTTCAAATGTAGCACAAGAACTTCATTGTATATGAAAATACTTTTTATGCACATGACAATAAACTTGAAGCTTGTTTATTACAGTGGAAGCACAGTCTGATGCAGGGTTAATAATCACGAATATTGCATGTTAAAGTTGAATAATTTCAGGGAAACTATTCTATTCTCTAGAATAATCTGGAATAATCTACATTTCTTGTAATACATGTGTGACTGCATCCTTTGGTACTAAATGATATCCGAGCATAGGCTCCTTAATTCACATGCTGAAATTGTTGGAACATAGTTGAAATTCCTAAGACGCCAGAAATGATGAGTGTGTAATAAGTACACTCTTAAAAACAGTACATATTTCTGAGACAGTTCTCATGAGCAAATATACTGCTGTTTATGTTTCGCTGATTTGGACATGCTCGCTTGAGCTGAATCTGCACTATGCCTCATACATCCACAACAACATGAACAATTACATTAAGACTGTAAACTATTCAAGCATGTGTGAACACACAGGTGTGTTAGTGTTCAACATGTGTCAGCTGCTGTTTAACTGCACAGATAGCAATCATAACACCGGGTAACAAACCCAACAAGAGCTGCACACACTCCTCTGTTGTCAATTAGAGCAGAAATCGTATTTGTGGAGCCCCACACCATCTATCAAAGCACAGGTTCTTTCATCTGCCAGTGTCTCTTTGTACCTGTAATTAGTTTTGGGACAGGAGATAAGCTTCATTAAAGCAGCGAATGAAGAATTCAGTAGGTCATATTTCCTCATTGCTGGCTGTTTCAGAGCTCTGTTTAATAGATTTGTTTTGTCAAGCCTTGTAAAACACGTGAGTCTGCAGTGTTTAAATGTCATTATGTTTCCAGTGGAGGCAATGCTGGATTTTAGCCACGTGTGCTCCCAGAGCTTTTATGGTAGCGTCCAGCTGCAGCAGTGCTAGCTTAAAGTCGAATGCTTCTTCCTTCGGCTTGGTCAAAAAGTGCAGGTTACATTTCCATGTCAGCAGCTTGGACAGCAGTTTTGTAACTAAAAGGCCTGTTTTAATAAGTTAGAATTATTACACAGGGACTTGTATTGTGGATATTGTGGACTCTGTAATTGTTGATATGGTTAGCTTTTCTGTAATTCCTTTTATTTAACATTTATGGAAGCGGTCTTCATAGCGTATTTTGTGCTTTGTGGTTCTTCTGTATCATGAAAAGCTCAATTCTTTGACTTATTCACTTCAAGAGAGAAATAAAAGACAGTCTAGTTTAGAAATGAGTCTTCATATTCTTTTTTTTTGCAGACATTCCACAACATTAAATGTAACTAGAAACAGATAAAAAGTTTGTCATTTTGTAAGTAGTTATAAATGTCATGTAGATTGCTTTGATATACTGTAAAAGGATTAAAACAGTGCAGGATGTGCTGTTATTGGAAAATAAGAAGCTTTGGATTTACAATAGCAGCATGCCTTGTCTTCCAGATCCTGGCTGATAACAAGATAATGAAGTTAGAATGTAGTGACACGTTAATTAACGTAACCAGCGATGTCTATGTCTATTCCTTTACTATCAATGCATTTACTCTTTTAATATTGATATAGCTTACAGCTTCAGTGCTAATAATTACTATCATTTTTTTTTATAATGTGTGTGTGTGTGTGTGTGTGTGTGTGTGTGTGTGTGTGTGTGTGCACGTCAAGAGGAGGGAGAGAGGGAGGGCTGTAAGCAGATGGTCCGGCTGCTGCAGAGTCTTTACTGGTGGAAATCCCTGAGAACTTAACCCATCCTCCACTGGAGAGAGATGGAGAAATGAGCTATGGCAACACCCCCTCCATATTGCCACTAGTGCTACTTGTAAGCAGCAGTGCACAACACCGTTACACACAACCGCTCTACTCATACATCTGTCACATTCCAGACAGCTGTTAATACACAGGTATAAGTTCAAGCTCTTAGGCACTTATTACACATATGTTCCTGTTTACACACATGCAGCCAGAACTGTTCAGAGGTGGATTATGAGGAGTCATTAGAAGTGAAGACAAAACAGAAAACAAGTGGAACAGGTTGCTGTTAAAATGACTCTTCTCTCCCTCATAGACTCAGTGATGCACTCTGCTGGTTCTAGTTCTTTTCTTTTCTTTTCTTTTCTTTTCTTTTCTTTTCTTTTCTTTTCTTTTCTTTTCTTTTCTTTTTCTGTGCAGATTGCAGTCTGTTAGCCAGATGTAACGAGGTGACAGGAAAAGAAGCATTTAAAAGTTGCAGATTGATCCAGCTGCAACACTCTTATTTTATATATTGACCTAAATCTTCCATAAAATTAATATGCATATGATTATAAAATGTTATAGGAAATAAAATAAGAGATGCTGCCGATGACACCTTATGGAGCCGGGGGCCTCCAGGGTGATTGGCATCTCTAAATTGTCTGTAGTGTGTGATTGCATAAGTTAATGAGAGTGTGTGTGTGCCCTGCGATGGGTTGGCACTCTGTCCAGGGTGTATCCTGCCTTGATGCCCGATGGTGCCTGAGATAGGCACAGGCTCCCTGTGACCCGTGAATAGATCGGATAAGCGGTAGACAATGAATGAATGAATGTTATAACAGACCGTTCATTAAAAAGGAGAAATTTCAAAGAAATAAACTAGCATAACATTTACATTATATTTACATTTCTGGCATTCGACAGACGCTCTTATCCAGAGCAACATACAAAAGTGCTTTGAAGACTATATCAATGAATACATTAACACTGGTTCAATAGGTCACACACTTGGGATACCATTAGCCTAAAACCTGGGTTGGTATTTTTATATATTTTTTTACAACAAAATAAAACAAACGGGGAAAAAGTGCTAGTTTAAGTGTTTCAGGAAGAAGTAGGTCTTCATCCATCATTTGAAGACGGCCAGCTTTATGGAAGGGGAAGTTTATTCCAGCACCTTGGTGCCAGAACAGAGAAGAGTCTAGATGTATACCTACCACTTACCCTGAGACATGGTGGGACCAGTCGAGCAGTGTTAGTGGATCAGAGAGAGAGTGTGGTGCATTGTGAGGAGTAAAGTGGCTAAAAGTGTAATAAAGTGTATTAGTAAGTTGTTGAGCCACCCTGAGGTCAGTGTGATTATAGTGGTAGACAACGCTGTTTAAAACGTTGCTCAATTGATTTGATTTGCTATATTAAACTATTTACATAATTTATATAAATGTGAACGATATTACAAAGATATTACAAAGGTACACTTCCCTGTACGATCACAAGAGGGCGCCCCAGCATTATAATCTCACCCCACTCACAGTGACCTTGTTATTTTCTGCATTATCTCATCCTCTATAGGAGTGTCCTGTTCAGCAAAAGTGCTGATTATATCAAATTTTCCACTGGTGTACATTAGAGAGGAAGTGAGTGACGTATAATGTGAGGGAGTGTTTTTAAAACCAGTTACACAGAAACATACAGTTCTTACATGCTGGGAGGAACAGTGGTTTAGCAGCTAGCTTTTCTGGGGTTAGGGGTTCGAGTCCCACCTTTGCCTTATGTGTGGAGTTTGCATGTTCTCCCTGTGCTTCAGAGGTTCAGAGGCTCCTCAAGTTTATAGACATGAATTATAGGTTGAGGGGGTACGGTTAGCACGTTTGCCTCACACCTCCAGGGTTGGGGGTTTGATTCCCGCCTCCACCGTGTGTGTGGAGTTTGCATGTTCTCCCCGTGCCTCGGGGGTTTCCTCCGGGTACTCCGGTTTCCTTCCCCAATCCAAAGACATGCATGGTTGGTTGATTGGCATCTCTAAATTGTCCGTAGTGTGTGAGTGAATGAGAGTGTGTGTGTGCGCCTTGCGATGGGTTGGCACTTCGTCTAGGGTGTATCCTGCCTTGATGCCCAATGACGCCTGAGATAGGCACAGGCTCCCCGTGACCCGAGAATAGGTTGGATAAGCGGTAATGAATGAATTATAGGTTGTTTGGCATCTTTAAATTGTCTGTAGGATTTGAATATGTATGTGTGTGTGATTTGTGATCTATTGGCACCACATCCAGGGTGTCCCTCAACTTGTGCCCCAAGTCTCCAGGTTTCCTGTGACCCTGTGTAGGATAAGTGGTACATGAAATATAGATGGATGGATTGTTCATGGCTATACAGGATATCCTGTACGTTCAGAATAATAATGGGAATGTGGTAGCTTAGTGGTTAAGGTGTTGGACTACTGATCAGAAGGTTGGGAATTTGAATCCCAGGTCCACTAAAGCTGCCATCGTTGGGCCCCTGAGCCTTAACCTTCCCTTAACCTTCAATTGCTCAGTTGTATAAAATGGAAAAATTGTAAGTTTCTCTGGATAAGGATGTCTTGCCAAATTTCAGAAATGAAAATAATATAAATAGAAAAATAAGGTTTTTGTTGTTTCTGTGATCATCTTCTTCCAGCTCTCTTGGCCGCTTGGCTGCTTCTCTGATCACTGACATTTGGTGGATGGCCTCCGCTGATCGATTTGCATGTGCAACTGCTTGCACTGAAACTCATTTAGGGGTTTTATGGAAATGGGGTGAATGTTTATGCAAAGACAGAGTCTGACATTTTTTAGAATGTGTAAATAATTTTGCAAACTATATATTTGTTGGCTGACTTAAAACCTATGAGCTATGAGGTTTTGTGTAGAATTATGAATATATCACTTTACGTGGTTATGTGGATGTGATCAGTGATAAAGTTGTTGGCCTACTGCTCAAAAGGTTGTAAGTTTGAGACCCAGGTCCCCCAAGTTGCAACTGCTGGGCCCTTGAGCAAGGCTCTTGTAAGGCTCTGGCATTTCTTGCCAAATGCCAGAAATGTAATTGTAAATGTATTCACAGCCTGTATTCAGCAAGTTTATTGATGCTTTTCACCATTTATAGAAACACCGATCAGGCATAACATTATGAGTAGTGACAGATGAAGTGAATAACTCTGATTATCTCCTCATCATGGCACCTGTTAGTGGGTGGGATATATTAGGCAGCAAGTGAATATTTTGTCCTCAAAGTTGATGTGTTAGAAGCAGGAAAAATTGACAAGCGTAAGGATTTGAGCGAGTTTGACAAGGGCCAAATTGTGATGGCTAGACGACTGGATCAGAGCTGCAGCTCTTGTGGGGTGTTCCCGGTCTGCAGTGGTCAGTATCTATCAAAAGTGGTCCAAGAAAGGAACAGTGGTGAACCGGCGACAGGGTCATGGGCGGCCAAGGCTCATTGACGCATGTGGGGAGCGAAGGCTGACCCGTGTGGTCCGATTGAACAGACAAGCTACTGTTGCTCAGATTGCTGAAGAAGTTAATGCTGGTTCTGATAGAAAGGTGCCAGAATACACAGTGCATGACAGGTCAGGACTGTTTTGGCAGCGAAATGGGGACCAACACGAATATTAGGCACGTGGTCATAATGTTATGCCTGGTCGGTGTATGGTACTGTGTCCAGCCTTGTTACATATTACAGGGAGATTCTTAATGCTGTTATTCTCTCCAGGTAAAAGAACACTGCTTTGTGAAGAGCAGACACACATAATATACCCACACTTTTCATTTTTATTTGTTGTTACTTAAAATATCAACTGATTAAAAGTATTACAGATCATAACTTAAAAACTTGGCCACTCTTACTCAAATATTCTCCGCATTATGAGTCTGTAGCACCATTTGGGACGTATACAGCGCTGATGGGCAGAATAACTGAAATTTATTTATCTGTTCAGCACTCATTCATAAACAGTACATGCATGAAAGTTCTATGAGAGACAAAAACACAATATGAGGACAAATTATAAACAGAAGGCTGTCTGTAACTTAGGCTGAATGAAATCAATCTCACTCTCCTCATCACTATCCTTTCCATCCTTTCATTGTCGTTCGTATCTTTCCTCAGATCCATCGTTCACTTTTCATTTCCTCTCATGCACCTTCGCTACCTTTGAAGCTCTGCCATCTTGGATTTCAGTTTACCCTTTCTTGTCTTGGATATAATATACAAAAATGATGAAAAGTAAATATGTGACACATTTCCACTCGTATTTCTAAAGCCATTAAAATAAATATTTTACTACATCAGTGCAATTGAAGGGCATCTCTGCTGGCTTAGATATTGTTTTCCAGTTCAGAGACTTGAGATTTTAGTATCTGCTGAATGTTTCTCTATTAATTAATATTACACAAATTGATATTTTATTGTCATGCATTAATCATATACAATACAGAAATGTTATAAAGAACTCTTAAGTGGCAAAACACAGTCCAAAATCCTATATGCAAATCATTTTAAACATAGAACTATACACGACAGGACACTTGACAACCACAAGGAACGCAAACGATACCCAAAAATACAATACACTTACACAAAACAACCTGGAATCATTCCTCACAGTATTATATGGATTAGAGGATAATATTGAAAGTATGAAGGAAAAAAACAATGCACTTCGTGTAAATTACACATGGAGAAAAGACAAAGTGATTGAAAGCAAACTTTAATGAAAAAGAGACTATTGATTACTGATGTAGCTACTGCATTATATTTTAAAATAAAATCAAGTAGGAGGTGGCTTTATATTGATTTATATTATTTCTATTACTTATATGAAGCTCAAGTGGACTTGTGTGCTGTCATGGAGGTTGCTATTTTGGTAGGATATCTTCAGTTTGGTCATTTGTGGTATAAGGGATAGGAACAAATCAAATTTGATTCGACTTTTTCATATCGTTTTCATTTATACTGTATATTAAATTATATCAAGGCACTTATTCCTAAGTGCTCAAGTAAAGCCAATATGTCTAAACGCTATAGAAATATGGCTGAAGTCACATGACCACTCAACCTCACCAGCACACTCCTCGTTCCCGTCACTGTGTAGGTAAATTATTTCCGATACCAGGATTGTATCACTGTCTAATAAGCGGAGGTGGCCAATATTAGTCTGTTAAATGCATAGCAAAGTGTGAGTCCACAAGGCAGAGACCTTCTGCTTTTCCTTCCTCCTCCGCATCCTTTCACTTATCTTCTATCTGGCTTGTTCTCGTGTCAGTCGAGGGCTCAGAAGATGGTGCTCCAGCGTTTGGGTGGAGAACGAGATCTACTTTCTCCCTGCAGTCAAAAAAGAAATGCAAGTGAATAGACATTATCGGTTATTGCTTGCGTCGTATCGTGCAGCCTTTCTCCAAAATCTGCTGTAAAGTGTATGATTATGCTGAACAGGAAATGAAACATCTGAATGATAATACGTTCCAGCTAGCACTAACAATTCTTGAGGAGCACTCAAATAGGAACACAAATAGAGATAGAAGAAATTACAGCCATCACTTTGATCACCCACTTCCTTTGAGAGATGAGTGCAATTTGGGGCGCTGTACATTTTATAGCTTGAGATAAGCATAAAGGTACAAAGGGAGATTGTTTTTCTTTTCTAAGGATTGTCATGTAAAGTGCTTTGAAGGAGGAAATATGTGCATTAAAAGCTGAGGTAGGTCATTGCAATTATGTAGACTTGCCTTCTATGAATATAGTGGAATTATTCCCAAAATATATCTGAATTCCTGAGAGAAGCGTTTCAAGATGTGCTGTTTTAGGAAAATTATCCAATAAGGCATGGGGTATTGTGGCCTAACACAAAGCTGAGTCACTGTTACCATCCCAAAGTTCATTATTTTCCTGAAAAAGCATGTCTTGAAGTGTTTTTTTATTTCTCTTACACTACAGGAATTTGCCAACTATGGTTATTAATTTACTAAAGAACAACATAACATACATTTTTATCCATTTCTAGCTACAATTCAATTCTGAACTGTCCACAAAGTGAGTTTGTTCCTGTTAACACTTACAGCAGATATAAACAGTGCTTCCCTCAGTAGCCTCTCTGTTTTCTCCTTCTTTAAAAATGTAGTTTGTCGTGTTTGCCTTGTTACTGACAAGATTTTGAAGATGAAAAACTTCCTCAGTGAAGACTTATTCACTAAGCTAAGTATCACATTTTCTATCTGTTTATTATCAGCCTCGGAATTCCGAGACTGTGAAGTTCCTGTGAATTAGCTGTTACTGTGGAAATAATAAGATATTGGATTGAAGGCAACATTTTGCAGCCACTGTCAAAGCTTCCATAATAGAAAATAAATCAACACCTTCTGACCAATCAGATTTGAGCACTCTGGTATTATGTTCTGTATTTAAAATAAGACGCTGTTTAAAAAGTAGAATTTGGATGACTTCGAATGACAAAATCCCCCTAGCTATTTAGATATAACTTAAAATCAATAAGCTAATTAAGATTAGCCATTTTAGTGAGATGAGAAATCAGATGTTTATAAAACGTCAAAACAAGACAATTAAAAGAAAGCTCGCATAAGGAGGAGTCATACATAATGATACCATTATAGTTAATAAGACAGACAAGCAATCAAAATACACAATTAATGAATTAATATGAAGGAGAGTCTGAAAAAAGAGAGTCAATTAGATTTTTCCTAGAATGAATAAATCATCAGGTTGGACACCATGTAGAGCAGTGTTTCAGCTTCCAGAGCAGGTGTCCAGCATGTCCCTGGAGGACCTGGAAATGCCATTTGTGTTAGTAATGGAAATGTGAAGATAAGCATCGTTGATCAAGGAACAGTGATGCAGAATTCAGTGGAGGGAGGAAAAAATTAAATGGGGAGACATAATGAATAAGGAGCTTGGGGATTAGTGTCCAGGGCTTAGGGTCGTGCAGGTGGACGTGCAGGCAGGACCGACTGGTGATAGACAAGGAAAAGAAAAGTCAGGACAAAGGGGCTCTAGGGACAGAAAGTCACATGTAGGCACTTTTAATGTCTTTGAATGATAGGAAAACTCCATGCTGAAATATATGAAATATTGGGGTTAGTGATTCTGTTGTTGTGGTGTTTAATATGATATCTAGCATAGTTAATGTTAGAACCTAAAAACTAACTTTCATTTTCATTTATGCAAACAAACATGACTTATTTTCATTTCATGTGAGTTGAGTCTCAAGAAAAGCTCCTCCCTCTCTCCTGATCCCTAGCTATAATCTTAATCATTCTTAATTTATCCAAAGTCGACTCATGCAAACTGTCATGAGTTTGCAGTCGTGTTGTTACAGCAGGCTCACCAGGTTGAAGATTCTGGAGAGTGTGTTCTGTTCTCTGCGGCGTCTGTGGGGTGATCTGATACTCTCTGAGCCATGTGCTGATGGTGAAGCCTACAAACATATCTTACATCAATACACCGAGAGCCCAAGCTGGACCCACTCTTCGTACTTAATGTCATTTTAAATGTCATTTTGCCATCATTGTCATTATTGTAGCCTCATATTCCATAATTGTGTATGCTCAGTAATTACATCATGTTATATCATGTGATATAAAAAACTCTGGATTCTAGACTATCCAACTATCCACAATATGTTGTTATAAAGACCAAAAGAAAATTGGTGTCAAGAAAAGTAATGTGGCCCTGATGGAAGTCAACTTCCAAAAAATACTAACCTTCTTCTTTTTTCTTTTTTTTTTAAACTTTTTTTATGGATATATTGAGCCTTTTAGGCTAGGTAAAAAAACAGGAATAATTATAAATTTAATGCTTAACATGGACAACAAAATGGGCTCAAATTCCAAATTTTGGCCTCTGAGACAAAGAGTTAAAAGAAAAAGAGTTTATTTGAATTTATCCCTCACAGTGTGATATTGTCATCATCATCTAATATAGCAGAAATACACTGTGCTATTCAAGATATTCTAACATAAGTCAGCCCCAAAAATGTCAACAGTTTGTCACTTGACTCAAGTTTGACGTCAACTAAATGTCAAAATGAATGAAAGCATATTCTTTATCCCAGCTGATGCTTATTATAAGCTTATGAAAAGAAAATATTTCTGTAGGTTTATATCAACTATCTTGAAAGGCTAATAAAAAAGTAAATAATAAACAAAATAAATAAATATATAAATATATATAATATATAATATATAATATATAAATCAGTTTTCAGACATTAAAAACTGATAAAAAATAATAAAAATAAAAATAAAAAAAAAAATAATAGGACATTATACATAAAATATGGACTTTAAAATATAGTAGAAATTCTAAAAAAGAAATAATAATAATTCTGAAAATATAAATAAATAAAATAAAATAAAATATTTAAGATTAAATTGTAATAGTGAAATGGTCAAACAGAGAATTGCTATAAAAAAAATGTAGCTTAAAATGTTAAGGGTAAGTGAAATGAAGATAAATGAGCTGCTTACTAAAGATGATTGGCATATATCTGACTGAGAATTTGCTAGTCCATTTAAAGCTAGTCCAAATGCCAGTACATTACATCCTATTGTATACTGAAAAGTGCTGCCATGAGAGGTCATGTAGACCTATGAGAGCTCTTTAACTACTATCAGAAGGTCTTTACAGATATAATAACTATTAGAGTTTTATGTGTAAAAATGTGACTGTGGTTTTAAATAAACATTGAATAATATAAAATGAATGTCTCTCTTATTGTGCTGTAAAAGGCTTTGATGGTGAAAAGCTGGAAGAAAAAAGGTAACCAAGGAATGAAGAGATGAAACATTCTTGACTCATCGTTCATTAACAGTAGAAGGAAACGTGATACACGTGAACATATAAGTGCTCTGTTATCACATGTACACAAATTAACACAGAGCTATATTAGAGACTTGATGAATGTGGCATAAGAGTAAAATGACGCTCCATAGAGATTTTATCTTTCATTTGTTGTTCATTTAGGAAAGTTAATGTTGCACAGAAATGTCTATATATGTCTCTTTAACAAATAGGGTTTTTAAATCTAATCAAATGCTATAAATCCATTCTTATAAGTTTGCGCATTTTTCTCTTTTGCCACACTTTTCCTCTGAAAGAAGGCTTATATAAAGGAAAACTGTAGACTCAGGCAGTACATGACTAAGCCAGAAGGGGGTGCTGAGGAGTAATTGATTTAAAAAACAAAACAAAAAAACAGACACTTCCAGACACAAATGAGAAAAAAGCAAGGGAGTGTGAGCTGTTGGATGACTCAGAGATTGAACACTGTCTCTAGGCCCCTAGAGGAGAAATCTGCTTTACTGGCTTCACCTCAGGAAAAAAAAAGCTGTGCTGTCTCAAAGTCATCCAGAAGCAGAGAGCAGCTCTGGAACAAAGTGCCAGAAAACTAATTCAATTTGAGCAGATATTGACCCTCATACTGCAGAGTAACAGTGTTTAACAGAAGCCATTGGGTTCTGTAAATTTCCCATTGAGATGAATAAAGTGTCTATCTATCTATCTATCTATCTATCTATCTATCTATCTATCTATCTATCTATCTATCTATCTATCTATCTATCTATCTATCTACAAGCTGGAAGTGATTCTGATACTTAGGGCTAATGGATACAGTGGACTGACTATGGGGTATGTAGACTAAAGCCTACATACTCCTTTATATGTATATGTTCAAAGTGGCCTTTTTACATTGTGTCACATCAACATCCAGTCATATATGTAAGGGAGCAAAGTTATTCTTATCACCTAAAAGTTTTTATTTCTCATTAAAAACAGTATTCCTGAAGCATTTTGTTCCTCTTATACAGCAGAAATTCGCCAATACTTAAATTTATTTCTTAAAGAACGCCATATATTTTTTGGCACGAGTACGTCAAATAAAAGTTCCTATTCGTGTTCCTTCATGTTATCATTTACATTATAGCAGCTATAAGCAGAGACTCCCTTGCCAACCTTTTTTCCCTTACTGTTAGTCCTTTAACTTTAGTCCTTTTCTTTACCTCTGACTATTATGAAGCACTAACACTGGAGACTCCTTTCCAAAAATAGAAAAAAATATTTCTTCACAAAAATGATTACATAAATCCTTTAAACATGTTTATATGATACCTGTGTAAGTTGTTACTACAGAAACGATAGCGTATTTGAGAAAAGGCATTAATATGAACCTGGGATTTGATTTATAGCTGTCACTATTGTCAGAGCTGTGTTTATACTGATATATTTATATTCTTATAATTAAGATATATATATATATATATATATATATATATATATATATATATATATATATATATTATATATATATATATATATGCTTGCTTTTATTATTATTATTTGTTATATATATATATATATATATATATATATATATATATCTTAATTATAAGAATATAAATATATCTATATATGCTTGCTTTTATTACTGACTTATTTGTTGTATATATATATATATATATATATATATTGCTTGCTTTTATTACTGATTTATTTGTTGTAGCAACAAGATAATATGGTTTTAGTTGAATAATAAAACAGGGGTTTATTCTCATGTTTCATGCATTAGATCATATAATGTGGCTAAAACAGTCTCAGTAATAGTGTACATGGGCCAGTATTAAAGCTTTCACCGCTGACAAGGATGCTGTTTACAAAAACAAAATCACTTTGGTCCAATTATTTGAGAATAAACAACACAGCAATCCCTGCTTTGGCGATTTGCTCCGTATAATAAATTAATAGAGCACATTAAAGCCGATGCTTTTTCCTCAAGAGTTTACAAATAACCCCAAGCTCATAAAGACCTCTGGAAAGCATGTGTCAAGTTGACAAGAGCACCAAAGGGCAAAAAGCTGCAATTACGAATAAGTCATTTAGTTATTTCACAAGGAAGAAGAATGGCTGTTAATGAAGAAGACACATTAGAAACAATACAGAGGAAAGGAAAGCTGACTGCTCAAGCCATGAAGGTCTGCCTATAGAGATGACTGTGAACGCAAACATGACTTAATTTAAAGCTGGAGACATACCAGGCCCAAGCGTTCTCTCCACTGCATATAAAAAAGACAGAGAAAGAAAAAAAAACAATAACAAGATAGAACAATTAGGTTTCGACATAGCAGGAAGAAAATCTCTTCAGAATTACATGCTGTCTACACTGTCTGTACAATCTGCAGATCTGGGATTTGAAGTCACATACATTCACACACATGATGTGGATTTGGGAATTAAATATTAGGAAAGGTTTGATGATCAGTGATAAGAAATTCTGCAAAGACTTTTAGGGAAAAAAGCTTCGATCTAGAACCCTTACATCCTTACTCTGGGTATCTATAACTAGGACCTGAGTGAATAAAGACTTTCCATGCAAGAACATGTATAGCCCTTATATGTCTCAATATTTACTGTTTAAGGTATTTTTTATTGAGTGTACTCTTACACATGACTAATATTTCTTTATCTTATCCATAAAGACAGAAACTCATGAATGGTTATTTAGCACATGGACCAATATATAAAATTTGTTCATTTTTCTAGTAAATTTCACTCTTTTTTTTCATTCTAAATTGTGGAATCTAAATCTTTCATCAAATCCGCATCAGATCAGACTCAGCTTTAGAAAAATTTGTAAATATTTGATGATATAATTATAAATGCATTTGTAACATCTCATCCTAGTGGCATGGACGGCTTATATTATTTACACTGACCCTGGGTAGGTTACATAAGTAATGGAAAAAGTAATGGAAAAAGTAATGGAAAAAGAAACTTACCCTTGACTTAGGGCGAGGAGAGGACACCTGCGGGGTAATAAAAATCAATGTTCGGTTACTCACTGATCACATACAGTAGCAGAACACTTGTATATCTAATGAAATGCACAGTACCTAAAAGCATTACACTTGCTAGTTTAATCCTTTTGCATACACTAAATACAACAAGAAGCGTGTTCTACTTTTTTAAGTTTTGTTTGATGGCATATCACAAAAAATCACCAGAAATAAAACACTGGCACATCTTGCTTCCCAGACAGAACTTTCCATGAATATAACATTTTTTCAACATTAATTATTAACGTATAGGCTACAGCACTACTGCAAACTCTATTCTAATTGGTGAGATGGTTCTGATTTATTTTCTATCTCAGCAACAACAGCAGCAGTAACAGTGTACAGAGGGACTTGTATGGCACACAGAAAATGAAAAAAATGGACACCTTGACATCCTCGAATAAGTAAAGAGACATTTATTTAGCATTTTGGGATGGAGACTAGCTTTATGTTTTCTAACATTTCCGGATTCAGTACTTGTTCAGCTGTTTACTGGTTTCTCTGTAACACAATAAGGTAGTAGAGATTTTTATTGATGCTAGAACTTAAGTGATACCAGGAACCTTTGATACCAGGAACCGTAAATGAATAAAAAGTTTGATTTGTCATTAATGCTAGGTGTTATTGCAAATTCAGATCGATAACCTTAATGCTACCCCATGGATGATTGTTTTTCTATAAACAACAACTTCGCAAGAGCAAGATCCTTATATATAAAACCACTGCAGAAACTGAGAATAGGTTTAGTCTGTGCTACATAGCAGCACATTACCGTTACTACACTACTATAAGCATTCACAAAATCCTCCTTCAAAATCCCACAATCTAAAGCATCTGCATAGCAGCGGGACATGAGTGAAGTAAGTGTGTGTAGTCATTTCCTTCTAGTTGGGAAAGCAAGCCTCCAGCACTGTAAGTCTGCAAATGCAAGCTATATGTCTGACATAATGAGAACTTTGGACTGTTAATGTTATGTAGGCTGCAAATGGCTAATGCACTCACAAAAAGAAATGCACTGCTAGTAGGTGTGGTTATGTGTGGCTCTATTATTTATTTTCCTTTTCTTTTTTTCAAATAGAAGGAACTTAAACGGTAACTCAAGGTGGCTGAATCATCTCACTAGAACAGTGAGGAATACATTTTCAAGGCATGTAAGAAGACTATCTTCAAAAGACTGACGCACCAAAAGGGCAAAGTTGAAACACAAAAGCATTACATCAAAAAGAACCGAATGTCTGGAAAAAATAGGCTGAAGAAAGGCTGCTGCTATGGCTTGTGGAAGATGTGCAATTATCCTTTTTTTTTCTTTTTTTATAAAAGATAACTAGCCAAGATAATTCTGCTTTTAATATCAACCTATTCCAAAAGTAAGCAATCAAATAAGCATGTGATTTATGCACTTACAAAGCTCCTGAAGAAATGGAGGACAGGGTTCACATCTCCACGGCGTCGGGATGAGGAATGCTGAGGTCTTGGGGGTGAGGAAGACAGGTGACCACGGAATGAACCCTAAACATAATGTGATAGGTATTTGTTACAAATTAGGCTTTTTAAAATGTTTCCTTGGTGAGTCTTTGGACACATCAGTGTAGTGTTCTTACTTGGGTACTGAGTACACAAAAACAAAAATATGCAAGGTTTGCAAGGTTCTAGATGAGTCCCTTATGCCAAGAAATATATATATATTAGGGTTTTAGGTACTGCTACTTTCTAATGTGAATAAATAAAAGGAAACTGACTAGAATAGTGAATAAAGTGGCACAATAAAAGAAAAAAGCACAGAAACAGAAACTAATTGAAAATGAAAACTATTATAATCATTTAAAAATATTTTAAAAGTTCTAATTTTATTTGTTAATTTAAATAAATAAATAAATGAACATTATTTATCTATTTAAATTAACAAATATAATTAGAACTTTTAAAATATTTTTTATTTATTAGAGTACTTTAAAAATAAATAAATGTTCTCTATATTTTTCAGTTGGAAATCAAATTAAGGAATATTGAATTATATTTTAATATATAAAAAAATTTCTTAGACCTTTAAATATGCAGAAGACTAAATAAAACTAAAGGACTAAATAAATAAAGACCAAGCCATCAGTGAATAATTCCCAGATGTAAATACCAATCCCAAAATGAAGACACCAGAGTGCAGAACTTAATATAAACACTACAGGCTACAATAAAAAGGCAGAGGAATAATATTAAAATATGCAGTCTGTAACAGCTTTTTCTACTTTTAAAGCATGTTGCATTATTAGGGTACTTCATCTGGGGAATGTAGATTTTAAAAGAAGATTTCTATGCAGTTATGGAGACACACCCAAATCACACACCCACAGCATGCTATAATTTCAACAACAGAGTAAATTCATAGCATCGTTGTATCTTACAATATTGTTCAGTTCGATCAGATATCTCTTTCTTTTTTTTTTCTTTCTTTATTTCTTTCTGTCTTTCTTTCTTCCACTGAAATAGTCCTTCACTGAAGCATTCTGTCTTATACTATAATTTTGATTGCATTCACAGCAACAGACAGCATTACTCAACATACATAAAACACTTATTCTTGAACAAGATGTTTTCAGCTTCAAAAAGCTCATCAGTATGCATGACTTCCTCAAATTTTCTTCATTGGCAACAAAAGCTGTCTCATTCTGATATAAACTACAATTGCAAAAAACACAAAAACAATATGCGTTTTCTCTTTCCATATTTCTGCAAAATGCATGCACTGATGCATCTGCCCACATCACTCACCTTTCCTCTTTTCTTCTTATCTCCTCCAAAGAACTTGCCAATCTGATCCATGAGACCAGGAGCCTTCTTCTTGCGTCCCAGCCCTGAAGTGCCTGCGGTAGCCATTCTGGATGTAGATCTTCTGAGCCTGGGTCAACCTGCCAACGTCCTTCTCGGTACAGCCCTGTCTCCGCTCTGAGGACACCCCAGCAAGCTTCTGGATACTCTTTGGTGCATATGAGGCGGATGGGCTGGCCTTTGAAGGTGTGGTTCCGTCAGTCCCGGGCAATCATTGGAGATAAGGTGGGTCTGTAATAGCGTCAGTGATTCTGGTTCCGTGCCAGGCATTCTTTACAGCCTGTGTACCCTTGGAGTCAGTCACTGCCCTACTCTCTGTTCAAGGAGCTGCCATTGTTCTTGACCACATCTGCCCCAGTCCTGTGTGGCCCACAACAAGGCCTGTGTATGTGAGAGCTACAGCGCAATGCAAAACAGCCCTCAGCACAATCAAACTATTGTTATAGTGATTCATATCCTTTATACAAATAATTTATGTTGAAATGACATGTATGTGCCCTGTGACATTTTTAATCTTGATTTTTTTTATTTGAAATCTTTTCATTGATTCCAAAATGTGTTTAGAGATATAAGACAATGTCAAAGGTATTCCAAAGCGCAGACCTTATTTGAACAGTTGAACAATTTTCATCAGATTTTTTTGTGATATATTTTTCTATGACCTACCCTTATTGTTTAAAGTCGCAGATGATTTCGGATCATTCCCTAGTGGTGCTAAGAAATAAAGCTACACCTTAACATGTATATGAGCTGTATAATTCTAAAGCAGGCTAGTATCCTTCGTAAATATTCCAGACATTTGACAAAAAAATAGGAACAAATAACTAAAGCAATGACAATAAACAAAAAAAAAAACAAAAAAAAAAAAAACATTGCATTAATTAACGGCAGGCAAGCATTTAATTCTTTAAACTCCCAGAACCTTGAGTTATATTCACTCCCTTTATAACTGCCTGGATTAGATCAATAACTTTTTTATGAAGCCTGGAGCTGAAGCGGAAAAAATGTATGTTCCATGGATTAAAAAAATCATTTTCAAGTAATATATATGTTCTGTAACTGCAATCACAGTAAAAATTGTGAATGTAATATATATACATGACTGTATATATATAACATGAATGTAATATATATACAAAATATACCATATATTGCATATCAAATGAGAACTACAGCAAATTTAAATAGTCTAATAAGTCTTTCTTTTAAAAAAAACACAAAAACAGTATTATATAGACAATATCCGTTCATTTTCAATGAAATGAAAATATCGTCGTTTAGGAATCTGAGCCAAAACTTTCTCTCTCCTTTTATAGCTCTCTCACTGGCTCTATAAATGGAGCCCAACATGGCGTTTGTTCTTTCTGTCATGCCTACAGAGGCTCATCTGTTGGGTGAAGGGCTTGCTATCTCTAAATCGCCCACAACTTCTTCGAAGATAGGGAGCAGGAATGCAGGGAGTGGGTAGCCTGCATTTCAAGTACCCTTGTACAATGAAGACGGCAGGCTTTGTTGGCCAGAGAGGGGTGAAAAGGACAGAAGAGGAAACAATACCAGCCATGGAGTAATGTTTGTAAGGCACAAACACAGGAGATGGCCCAAAACCACGATAAGCATGTGCACCATGACCATAACACCCACAGAGCAACTCTAAACGGTTTCACAAGGCAGTGTGGACTCCAGAGGCTAATACAGAATGTTGTACTGGACCTTATAGCAGACTCTATCTATCTGAAAGGGACCAAGTTTTAGAAAATGGGAACATTAATTATCCTAGGAACCACTAAAGAGCATTTTTCAAAGAGTATACAATGGAATGTTTATTATTACACATCAAATCTACGGCTAAAAAGCCACTTTAATATTTTATCATGACTTTTTAATTTGATTTTTGCTGATCAATCTTCCAAAAAGAGAAATAATCTTTATTTCTTTTGTGGGTGATACACAGTAAAATAAATAATATATATGCAAATAAAATGCATACAAGTTAAAAAAAAATGATGCTGTTACAGTGGTAACACTTCTATGAAATCTCCATGCAGATTCCTACAGCCATTGGAGAGGAATGATATTGTTGAAACATGAAACAAACGGTGGCATTATGCTGACATCCAGCATAGAAAGTGTTTGCCAAGTGTTGATGGAATCGCTGGCCCTCACTAGGGAATTAGCATTGCCTTGTTTACCAGTCTAAGGGGACAATAAGGACAGCCGCACTGACCTCAGGCACCATAATAGCAAAGTATATTTTGAGCCACATGGATTCCAACATGCATAGTCAGAACTATTTTGTATGAAAAGAGTTTTCATTCATTTGAAACTGAATGGAGTTTAATCACGTCATGCTTTCTCATTGGGAATGCAATTTTGTATCTGCTTGAATCTTATTAGGTTAAGTAGGCTGATTACTAATTACATGACTTGTGCATATATTGTGGTTGTACATTGATGGTTATTTATTCATAATTATGGTCATTGACTGAATTTCAGAAGTATACAGTTATAGTGAGGATTTTAATCTGATGCCCTTGAGAAAAATAAATAAATCTACTATTAAGTTATGTTCTAAATCTCCTGAGAGTTTTTGCTGATCTACAGTTACATTCTTGAACTCTAATTCTGTTAGTTTCACTAATAATTAATAATGAGCATAGACTGTATTTCTGAGTTTTTGAGTGTAAACAAATTCCATCATGGTCTTGTGAAGGGTGGGCTTGTGTACCAGGTTAAAGAGTTCCTCAAAGCACCTTTCCATTGCTCAACAATATCCCCAGTTGCTTGGCAAACTTTCTGCATAAATTTTTGTTCCCCTAATGAGGCCCCAGTTTGGTTTGCCAGATCATTTTATGAGACACTCAGAAGGCTTTTTCCATGGTCTCTCCATCTACGTGATGGGAGCTCTCTTGCCAGGCAAATGATGGACACAGTCAAACCAGTGTCAAACAGGGCATACCAGCTGAGCCTGTCAAGTGTGCGTGGCCTCTATTGACCATGCCAGCCCACTACATCATTCTTGCCAAGGGGCTGCTGATGTAAAGGCTGCATGTCCCTCACTGTTTGGCCCCCTCATCATTTCCCCACAGGTTCAGGATCACAGCAGTAGAATGCTATGTTAGAGCCATATCATGGACTGCTGGCAAAACCCAGCACAGTGTACCTCCTTTTCACTCATTTCCCCATTATCCCCTTCAGCCAACAAGACCAGCGCTAGGTCTAGGTCATGCTGTACCTCTTCAGAAAAGTCAGGGTATGCCTGCCTCACCAGGGTTTACAGCTCAGCAACCAACATCCACAGTCTTTCCTCTTTAACTGAACTGGCATCAGGGGCAAGAACATGTCCATTCTAGAGCCATATTGAGTACACTCAGCTGTTCATGCCCTGCTTCAGAGATGTCCAGCAGTTTCTGCAGTGCCTTTGTGTCTGCTCAGCTGCATCACTGTCACCTCATTCAACCACCACTTGCATCACAGCACTGGGTTTAATGTGACTGATAGGGACTATTGCCATTTAGCAAGCAGGTATGATATCTCTGTGGCTTATCCATGTGGTGTTTTACTATGGCAAAGTTTAAAAAAAAAAAAAATGTAATGCCTGACTTCATAAATCTTAGAGGAAACATGTACTAGTTCTCACCCTGGACAGATGGTATGATTGGTGAGGACAGGCTAGTCATTGGGAATTTTCAAATGACCTAATTTCAGAAACAATTGGGGGGAAAATAGCACAGACCTGTTCAAAAACCTGCTCTCTTATTACCAAACACAAGAATAGAAGAGAATGGTGGTTAGCCACAAAGTAATAAACAATCAATAAACAATTAAATAAGATCATAATATAATATTATTATAAAGTTCACAAAGACAAGCTACCATGCATTATTTTAGCTTTGTACCCAATACTCTGTTGAGCCCCTCTAACATAAATCAAGTATATCTCATCTGCAATATGACATGGAGGGTGATTGTGGGACTGTAAAATGTAAGGAGAACTACTTGGACTGGAATTCTGTTCAGCTTCTGATTTGAACAAAATAACCATCATCACTAATAACTTGGGTAGGGGTTGATGAATAGTACGGAGGAGAGGGGTGAGGTGGTGGGTGTGGAAACCATCACACTGGTGGGAAAAAAGGGAGAGATGGGAATTTTTGGAAGTTGACTATGAAGAAGGCGGAGATTCAGGTGTGTTCTTTATCCCAACGTTTATATCTCTATACCATAGATGGTGAAGATGATATTTATAGAAGGTATAGATTGCAATAGTTATCTTATTGAGAGTAAACTGTAATGCTGTAGACAGGATACAAAAAGAATATGTGCAGAGGGACCAAAATAATGTGTTACCAAAAACCTAACAAGCTGTCTTGACCATGTGTTCCCTCAATTACCTTATACCGTTTTGCTACTAATGCTGTGTCCTCTAATCAGGAATACTTGGAAGCCACAGATGGTCCAACAACATACTGCCTGTCAAAATAATATGTCAAGGAAGTCTACAGGATTGCAAAAACTATAGCCTTTGTCAAAGAAGGAAAGTGTCTCCCTGCAGGCTGCATAGGACCCAGGGTGCACAATGTGGCCATTGTGATGCCATTAAAGCCCTTGTTTGTTGCCCCACGCTTCAGAAACACTCTCAGAAGAATATGATATGATCCTGTGGGATAATTAGATAGTTAGGTATATTTTATGTCCAAATGTTAGCTCTACCATGATGTTTTACTTTTTTGAAGTATGCTTTATAATTACTGAAAGCATTGAATATTCAGAATAAAAACCCCACTCGCCATTTTCTGAAGGTATACAAATTCTTTTTAAAGAAAAAAGAAAAATGAAATCCAACTGTAATTACCAAAAAGTACAAGACATGGCACACTGTATAATTTAAATGTTATATTTAGTCAAATATTTTGGCTAGTTTGTAATCTTTGTGGTCCAAAAAAGCTTTGTATAAGAATGAATCCAGGATGATCTGGCTTGGTAGTGTTACTTCTACATAAGCTAAGAAACCAAACAGTAGTGTGCTAAACTAATTTCTATTTGACTGTCTGATATGTCTGGGTCCTGTGGGTCTCTCCTGTGCATTAATCAAATTTTCCTTAGAGAGAAAGATACATAGCCGCAGAGGATGAACTTCTGTGGGTTCAAACATAAATCCATTTGATGTAATCAGAGTCAGACCTGTTTCAGCTCCATACACACTTGTGAGATTAACCCTTTGTATAATGCTGTTAAATAAACATTTGATATCACCCGTTATGTAGCAACAAGCTATTGAAATATGACAAGCTAGAAAGAACAATTGCTCGTCTGTTTCTCCACCTTCTTTTTTCTTCTTCTATCTTGGCATTAAACAGAATCCAGAACAATAGAGCATATAGTCTGAACCCTTCTAGTTGATTGTAATGCACAGAGACTCCCTCACTCCCTCATCTGTTCAGCAGAAGTTCTGCACCATCGCATCTCTATGTGCTCTCCTTAGAAAACACTCCAACAGGTAATGAAGCAATACCCAGCAGTCATCCTGAGGCCATTTTAGAAGCTCTGCTTGGAATAAAAAAATGAAATCATAGAAGAGACCCTTAAGAATAGATTATTTTCCATTGCAAAATTGGAATACCTGAGGTGAAGAGTTTTAGATTAGTAATACTATCGTTAAAGTATCACCACTATCTATATATGTACCAGTATTAACTCCAGAAATTCCTATCTGTGTCTGAATTTGGAATTAAACCTGAAATTAGTGAGTTTTTTAAATAGAGTTGTTTCTCTATCCCCAAATATAAATAAACTAATACAAACCATCAGAAACCTGACCAGGCAGTTACTCAGAACAACTAATGTTGATTTTAATGAACATGATCTTTGTCAGTCAAGTAAGTCCTAAACTTTAAATATGTAAAACTTCATACTCGCTTGCAACCATGAGCTTCATATCTGACCAGTGCCTGCATGAAAGTCTATTCTCAACCAGATGCTAGCTAAAAACAAAAGAAAAACAAATAGTGCATTTGTATCTGTATAGAATCTGTAGAGGTGTATGTTGATTTTGAATAATATGTTTGTGTTTTTGTAAAGATTTTTGTCAAGTGCATTGTGGTTTAAATTTGTCATTCACACAATCCTTAAAAAAATGTTATTCTGTAACTGCAATAGATTTTTTAGTAGCTACACTGAAACTAATATGAGGGATATGAGGTTAAGACTACGGAATATAATTATTGACCCAACAACAGATTCTGTAAGTTTAAGGGGTTAATTATCTTCATATTGCAGCATGCTTTTTGTGATTCACTTTGTCATTATGAATTTCTAGTAATTCATGATCTAGTAGCTGCCTAGTTCATTAGTCATTCCCTCAGGATTTGCTTGAGGTTTTTTTGTGATTGTAACTGCTGTTTTGGCTTTTTTGTCAATTCAACTACTTGAATTGTTACATTTGCAAGCACACGATTCTTCTTTGAAATTCTGACCACTAAAGACACATATGTAATTATTTCTGTATGATAGCTGTACTCATGTTTAACACATGTGAATCAAAGAGGGCTTTGGCTGAATGTGTGTTTTGATGATGATGTCACACAACCTGTCTTGGCCCAAATCTGCAGAAAAATTGCAAGCTCCTCCAAATATCACTGAGTTTACTTGATTTTGCTTTGATTGTAAAAATGTGAAATCCTGGAGGTACTGTTGGTTCAACATAGCCTTGAAATCTGGTCCAAAATTTTGAACAGCATAACACCAGATTTATACAACTGTCTGTCCAGAGAAAAACACATACCATAAAAACAATTGCTGGTTGTGAATTGAGATTAACCACCTTAGAGCTCACCACTGGTAGATTTAGTGACATTGTGCCCAAAGTCTTCTGCAGTGAAAGAATTTTTCTTATTCAAATTTCAGAAAATGATTACCAATACATCATCTAACTTACAACAAAAAACTGTTTCCCACTAATACCATATACCACAGCTTATTCCTTTTTATGTCACTGTCAGGAGTAGCTGGACAGTTCCCTGCCAGGCCCGAAGAGGTATGTCAGGAGTAGCTGGACAGTTCCCTGCCAGGCCCGGAGAGGGCGCTGGCAGGTGAATCCTGGAAGCCTGCTAGTGTCTGTGTTTTCCTGCCTATTGTTCTCTATCCTGATTGTGTCACCTGTCCCTAATTACCATAATGTGTTACCCTATAAAGAGGGATCCTGGTGTGCATGTCTTTGTGAGTCAATGTTTAGCGTGTAGCGTCTAACTATCCCGTGGGTGTTATGTCAGGTTATGGGTTGTTTATGTGAGTTATGTTTTGGTTCTGTTTTAGTGTAACCACGGTGTCTGGAGTTATGTTCATCTTCCCCCTGTATTGTATTTATGTTGAATAAAGCAGTGCTTCGCTGAATCCCGCATATGGCTCTACTTTCCATGGCGTGCCGGTGCACGCAGCACCATGGAGGTCCGGGTTCAAGCCCCGCACAGGGTGGGGGCTGCGCCGTATGTGACAGTCACCCCATTTTCTGCACTAGCTAAGATTGTGCTGAGCGATGATGTAGGCAATTTTCTTTAATCAGAAATCTATTTGTAGAGGATCTTCATCATGTAATTTGACATAAAGCACATGCTATAGCGTTCAATGAAAATTTTTATTGTGGTTGTCTCATACAGTGTGAATTAAAAAATGTGAATTTTAATATCAGTGCTTAAATTTCTTTAAATATTGTATCAAGGGTTTTAAAGTTATAGGTTTGAGGTATGGGATAAAGTTGTTAGAGAGGTTAGCAATCTTACCTATTCTTACTATCGTAGTCTTATATGCTTCCAGGTTTTCAGCCACTAAAAGAGCAAACCCACCAGTAGGTCAATATGAAAATAGAATATGAACATGTGGAATAAAGCAACCTGCTTTAAAAAAAAAAAAAAAAATGTACAGTAAGCACAGTGACTATTGAATTTGCATTGTACACCGTTGTGCCTTGGGGCTCGGATGCAGAGCCATGTGAAGTGTAGGCAAAGCAGATGTATCACTGTCCATGGTGCTGAAAGTACCGGTAAATGGAATACATTCTTCTATGAGTAATGATCTATAGAATGAGCATAGATGAATTCTCTGTGATTCACTTGACCCAGAAAAACATGATCAGCTTTAGCTGTGATCTATGACACAGTTTCTTTCTTTTCCGTAACACACACACACACACACACACGCACGCACACACACACACACACACACACACACACGCATGCACGCACGCACACACGCCCCACACACACACACACACACACACACACACACAAACACACACTGTTCTGTTCTCAGGAAAGAGGCAAATGGTCACCATGGTAACCTCACTACCTTAAGCCCAGCATCAGTAGCATGTGGAGTCAAAGTACAAAAGAACAAAACAGGAGACATTCTCTTATTAACAGATACATCAGTGTGGCAGTTTAATGTTTCTAACTGCAAAGCCTATATACTATTTCTTTGTATAGTACATTTTCAAGGTTTTTCCACACGAAATCAAAAGTAAAGAAAAAGGTTTCCTACTGAAAATAATATTTAGTCTGTATCTAGTTCAGCTATTTAGCCTGTAGCAAAGATCTTAAGCAGGTATTATGAAATTTGGGTTTTTTTTTTTTCATTTTTAAACGTTAAGCTGAATTTAGTTTCAGTCCTAGCCTGCTGAAAAAAAAACCAGATTCGTCTAAGCAACTACCAAAGGACTTCTTTTTTTGTTCTGAGATTTAAGCAAACTGACTTTTTCCTGAAGCATTCAAGGGAAGAAGAGAAAATTACACAGCATGTTCAGTGCAGTCTTCAAAACTGTCTTGCGCCTAATAGCTTTTTTTCTACTATGTTCCTAGTAATAGCCATGGTGGAACCAATTAACATACTTGTCTTCCTGTTATTCAGCTTTTATCAAAAGCTGCTATGTTTTAAGTAGAACATACATTCAAAAAATGTTCATGTTAGCTTATTGATCTCATGTCTTTATCTGTCTTTATATAGAAATTTATAGTTAAATAGACATGACAGTTTAAAAGATAAAGTCATGATTAGATTAATTAAACATAAACAAAATGGTCTTGTCAGATAATAAAATTGTCATTCATTACTTCAGCAATCACAGTTATCCAGAGTGACTTACATTAATCTTTTCTTTATACATTTGAGCAGTTGCTTAAGGCCCCAATAGAGGAAGCTTGGTGGCCCTGGGATTTGAAATCACAACCTTCTGATCAGTAGTCCAACATCTTAACCAATGATTCATTCATTCATATTCCTTCGATTAGTTCCTGGGACAATCAATGTGGCTAACAACATCAATCCAGATGTCTCTATCTCTAGACATACAGTCTCTGTTCTGGGTCTGCACACAGACTTTCTGTCCAGTGGGATGTACTTGATCTTTATAGAGAACTGACCAGGGGTTTTCTTTCTAAGATGTCTGAACCACTTAATTTACAACCTCCTCTTGTTTGGGACAAGCAGTGGCTGTATGCCAAGGCTCTCCTGAATTAAAGTTCCTTGCATTATTCATTGTCTACCGCTTATCCAAATTATTCTCGGGTCACCGGGAGCCTGTGCCTATCTCAGGCATCAAGGCAGGATACACCCTGGACGGAGTGCCAACCCATTGCAGGGCACACATACACTCTCATTCACTCACACAATCACACACTATGGACAATTTAGAGATGCCAATCAACCTACCATGCATGTCTTTGGATTGGGGGAGGAAACCGGAGTACCCGGAGGAAACCCCCCGAGGATTTCTCCCCCATGGGGAGAACATGCAAACTCCACACACACGGCGGAGGCGGGAATCGAACCCCCAACCCTGGAGGTGTGAGGCAAACGTGCTAACCACTAAGCCACCGTGCCCCCCCTTCCTTGCATTATCACAAACAGTAATAACCTCATTTACATCAGCTGTACTGGTTTGCTATTAAATTAATTCATTACATTTTATTACAGTAAATTACATAAAATTAATAGCTACCACTATGTTATTTTCCAGCTTCCTTATTAATTGACAAACTTGTTCAATAAATGTTGCCATGCTGTTAATTTGTTTAGGAGCAGTAAATCTGGTAAAAAACTGGCAAATAATGACCAGCTCAGGCTATGGTTTGGCAGCTCATAGCCAGTCAGCTGGATTTTGCAGCAGTGTAGTCTTTTGTTGGACTAGTATTGTAATTATATCCATATTTCAGTACTTAGGATATTATTGACTTTAGTTTTTATTGATTTTACTGATCAAAACAGCAATTTTAACCAACTGAACTCAAGAGAACAGGATGTAAGAATGTGAATTTGAAAGTGCTTAAAATATTTTAGAAACTTCCTTTGTAGAAGTTGTAGGATCTTTCTGATGACATACACTACCGCTCAAAAGTTTGGGATCACTTGCATATTTCAGCTTCATTTCAACTACGGAGGAAGACTCCATCAGCCAATCCATCTTGTGGGAGATGCGCCAGGCAGCATGGGGTGAAGTCTCATCAGATTATCTTGACAGCTAGATAAAAAAAATTGACAGCTAGAATGCCCAGGCTGTGATTGCTGCAAAAGGTGTTTTTTTTATGAAGGCAAAGTTTGAAGGAAACATTCATCATTTCCATCAAAATCATTATTTCTAACTCTGACAATGTCAGCATGTCCTGTTCTTTTGCTTTTGTTTCATTTTCTATTAAGATTTGTTTTGTGTGTTTCTTTGGAAAACAGTAAAATTTTTGAGTGATTCCAAACTTTTGAGCAGTAGTGTATATCTTTAAAAACAACCTAAATGACGTTTTTTTGGCATAATTAAAATAAATTTCCCATCAGTTATCAGTACAAAAACCTTACTCTTTATTGATTGTACATATTCATAATAGACAGTAGTCTTTCCTCCCCAACTATAGCAACTGCCAAATCTTTATATGCAGCTTACTGTAGAGTAGCTGACCCCATCTGGACTGTCTAGCTATGCACAAAATGAGTCCAATACTGTCATGAGAAATAAAAAGAGTAACAAAATGAATAGGCTGAGATAACAAAACTACACTCACTGGCAAATATTTTCTTGAAAATGTATTAATGTACACCTGCTCACTCACACCACTATGACTTGTATTATGTGTCAGCACCACAATACATTAAAATCACACAGATGCATGTCAAGAGCTTCGGTCAATACGCGTATATATACACCAATCCAGCATAACATTATGACCACCTCCCTACTATTGTGTTGGTCCCCCTTTTCCCCTTTTGCTGCCAAAACAGCCCTGACCCATTGTGCACTGTGTATTCCAACACCTTTCTATAAAACCCAGCATTAACTTCTTCAGGACTTTAAGCAACAGTAGCTCATCTGTTGGATTGGACCACACTGGCCAGTCTTCACTACCCACGTGCATCAATGAGCCTTGGCCGCCCGTGACCCTGTTGCCAGTTCACCACTGCTCCTTCCTTGGACCACTTTTGATAGATACTGACCACTGCAGAATGGGAACACCCCACAAGAGCTGCAGTTTTGGAGATGCTCTGATCCAGTGGTCTAGCCATCACAATTTGGCCCTTGTCAAACTCGCTCAAATCCTCACGCTTGCCCATTTTTCCTACTTCTAACACATCAACTTTGAAGACAAAATGTTCACTTGCTGTCTAATATATCCCACCCACTAACAGGTGCCATGATGAGGAGATAATCAGTGTTATTCACCTCACCTGTAACTGCTCATAATGTTATGCCTGATTGGTGTATAAGAAAGTGAATAAGAAAATTCTGAAGAGAATGGCCTGATTGGTTTGAAATAAAAGGAAGGCTGTGATAACTCAAACGCATAATATACCACAACATTTTGGTTAGACCATGAGTTGGAGTTCCACTCCTGCTAGCCAAGAACAAGACACTGAGGCTACAGTGGACACAGGCTCATCGAATCTCGGGACTTGAAGATTGGAAAAATTGCAGGTGATGTTGGATAACTGCATGGAGAGTTCCTAATAAAGTAGACTGTCTAGTTGCATTAGAAATATGTTTAAGTTATTTGTCATGCTGCAAGGTGAAATGTCATCCACTGAATTCAGTGGCACTTTCTGGGCACTGAATAGATAATATTCTTCTAAAAAGTACACTCATCAATGTGGGCAATAGCAAAAAAAGAACAGTTCACTACATAATTCATCCTGCTCCTGCCTGGATGTCCCTCTCTTAATAAAGAGGGCAGATCCACTGACAGCCTGTACATACTCTTTCCACAATGGCTTTTAGATGAGGTGATGTGCTTTGAATTATGCGTAGCTCTTTTCATATTTTTGTTCCAATTTGTTCATCTTTGTTTTGTTCCTTTAACTAGTACATGTTGAAGCATAATGTCAAGCATAAGACTACAAGTTAGAAGATGATCCTTTTGTTCTTGAGAGTTACTAGTGTTCATCATATATAAATCATCTCAGTTCCAGCTGTGTAATCCCCTCTCTCTCTCTCTCTCTCTCTCTCTCTCTCTCTCTCTCTCTCTCTCTCACACACACACACACACACACACACACACTTATTTATTACATTTTTATATCAGACACACCTATTTCTAAATAATGCTTATCAAAAAATTTTCCTTGCAGAAAGTCTTCAGCCATAGTCAAGCAATGTCTTCCCATTTGATTACAACTCCTCAGCGTACCAGGAACTTCCTGCTTCCTAAAGCTATAATAAAAGGTTTATTTTCACATAGGTCATGCTTTGGTTTATTCTAGCCCTCTCATTTACTCAGATTAGTCATTTTAGTTCAAGCCTGCTTTGCTGGATTTGACACATCACACATGTAGAAAAACAATAGCAGTAACAATAACTGCCAGCTTAGAATAAACAGCTTTGACTGTATTATGTATGAAATAAGAGCGTGAAACAAATAAGTAGCTCAGTGTCCAATTAACCATGAACAATGAAAATGAAACAGACTTATTAATGTAATAATTAATATATTTGCAATCAAATAGACTTAAAGTGCAGAACTGTAATAGCTAAATATTGTATATAACCGTGTCTGAATGTTAGTCACTTGATATCAGTGTCTTATTTATAAAACAGTTGTGTAAAAGCAATATGGCACTAACAATCATGTAGTTATACTGAACATCAACAACGTGATGCTTAAATAAACTTCTCCCTAACTGCTCTGAGGAATTGACAGTAAGCCTGCCTTGGCTGATAGCAGGGGTTATGCTGTTGCAGAAGTTCAGTAAGATATAGCAGAGCTGAACCATTTCAAGCTTTATGAATTATTCACACTGCTAAGAAGCTGAAATGGCAGTCTGTGTAAACAAATTCAAATTAGAGTAACGTGATTAGAATAAACTCTACAGTATACACAGTTTATTAAGAGTTTATTGATCATTTATTTGCGTATTATGTTCGGGCAAGTTTGAGGCCATGAGAGGTCGTGTTGCTCTGCGTGCCGTCCTCTTGGTAGCGCCCATATTATGACATTGGACTGCGCTGGACTGCGTGCACGCATCCAGAGCGCACACCGGCGAGCAGCAGACACACGCATGTGAACGCACATTTATGACTGCTTATCTTTTTTGTTGTTGTTCTTGTTTGTTTGGGTTTATTATATGATAAGGAACAGCTATTTGGAACTTCTCTAATACGCATGAATGCACGCGAACGCATTGCTCGGCATCTACATCTCCGGTGCGCGCATCGGGGGAATCCACAGACAACACTCAGACAAATAGGGATTTTTTTTATTATTATTTTTTTTGCTGTGTGCAGGACAATCATGAACATATATAATCAAAGTGGTGGAGGTGGTGTGTCGGAGAGCCATGCTGACTCGGAGACGCCAGCTAAGTTGCTGTTTGGTATTGGAACGGACAACCTGGTGACTCTGCTGGTGTTCGGGTTGATCTTCGCGCTCGGCGTGGTGGGAAACTCGCTGGTGATCGCCGTCCTGGTGCGACGTAAAGCAGGTCAACGCCGCGGCACCACCAACATTTTCATCTTTAACCTGGGCGTGGCTGACCTGTCCTACCTGCTTTTCTGCGTGCCCTTCCAGTCCACCGTGTACATACTTCCCACGTGGGTGCTCGGTGCCTTCATCTGCAAGTTTGTTCACTACTTTTTCACCGTGTCCATGCTGGTTAGCGTGTTCACACTGTCCGCGATGTCCGTGGACCGTTACGTGGCCATCGTGCACAGCCGGAAGTCCTCGTCTATCCGCGTGGCGCGACATGCGCTGCTCGGGGTGTTGGGCATCTGGGCGTTCTCGCTGGCCATGGCCGCGCCGGTCGCTTACCACCAGCGCATCGTGGAGACCGAGGACAACAGCACATTCTGCTGGGAAGTGTGGTCTGATCCCAAGAGGAGGAAAGTCTACGTGGTGTGCACGTTCGTCTTTGGCTACCTGTTGCCCTTGATCCTTATTTCTTTCTGCTACGCAAAGGTAATTATTCTGGAGAAGTTGCAGAGTTGGAACAGTATACTCTTAACAATATACACTTAGAGTATTTTAGTTTAGCAATTGCAGTTATTCTATTAGATACAAGTCAGGTGATCCTAATAGAGTACTACTGCATTCTCAGATGATAAATGAAAGCACTAAACTTTCATAGGTTACATGTACTATTTGTACTGATTTACATAATTGCGCCTAAAGCACCAATGATGTACCTTTAAAGAGTTGAGAAATAATTTAAAGGTACACTACCTTCAGATTTCCATGTAAAAGATGTACACTATAGTTACAAATGATGTGACAAGTAAAGGTACAGTTTAGTACCCTTTTCTATCTAGTACCACATAGATAATGTGAAATCATACATTTCACTTATGATCACGTATATCTTCATTTGATTATCAGCAATATATGATCATATAAAAAGTGCTGTCCTGAATTTGCAAAGAAAAAAAAAAAAAAAAAAAAAAAAAAAAAAAAAAATATATATATATATATATATATATATATATATATATATACATATATAATATATATATATATATAATATAAAATATATATATATATATATATATATATATGTGTGTGTGTGTGTGTGTGTGTGTTTATTTATTTATTTATATACAGTGACATTATGTGATTAACATGTGAAAACAACAACATGCACATACCCTACACATAAACAAATAAATAAATAAATAAATAAATAAATAAATAAATAAATAAAATAATAAAAATTTAATAAATAAATAAATAATGTGGAAAGATAAGAGCAAATTCGGAACATCTGAAAGTCCTCATGTAAAATAAAATGTGAATCATGTGACTTCTAATCAGGTTTCCATACAAGCATGTTGCTTTTGTGCTGCAATTAACATGTTGCTGTTTAGAACAGACTTAAGAGAAAGTTCAGCTCTAGATTGTTTACAGGTGTTGTGGCAATGGAGCGGTTTAGATATCTAGGCTACTTGACATAAGAGATAAAGCATATATTATACTTGGCAATTTAGTGATATTTAGCTATGTTTTTATCAGTTAAACAAATGTATTTAATTGATATGCATGCAGGTACTGAATCACTTACACAAAAATATGCGAAATATATCTAAGAAGTCAGAGGCATCGAAAAAGAAGGTAAGCACAATTCTATAGTTTCTCGTTTCTTTCAGTTTTATTATATACTATAACAGCAAGCTATTTATGATACAAAGTTAAATAACTTGACATAGATCAGTGCATGAAATATTTGAGTATGTCCTGTCCTTCATTTCCACTTTCTTTTCCTCAGACAGCACAGACTGTCCTGGTGGTGGTGGTGGTCTTCTGCCTGTCTTGGCTGCCCCATCATGTGGTGCATCTCTGGGTGGAGTTTGGTTCATTCCCCTTGAACCAGGCGTCCTTCCTTTTCCGTGTGGCAGCTCATTGCCTGGCCTACAGCAACTCCTCGGTCAACCCCATCATTTACGCCTTTCTCTCGGAGAACTTCAGGAAAGCCTACAAGCAGGTGTTCCAATGCCATGTGGCCAGTGAATGCCCAACACCGGATGCTCGAGAAACAAGACACAAGATGGAGAAAGTTACACCCACTAACTGCACCACGGTTTAATTTACTACACCCTTTGGCTTGACTTTTTGCTCGTTTAGCATTGGAGATTGCTCCAAGTGGCAGATGTAGTGGAAAAGCTGACATTTTTTTCTGTCCTGTAATCAAGCATGCTATCACAATTCAAGCTGCTTTCTTATTTTCTCATTATGGTCACTAATAGAACACAGTATGAAGGCAGGGAGGGAAAATTATGCTCTATTAGGGTAATAAATGCTGTGCAAGATGTGAATGTTTTTTTTTTTTATCTATTTGTTTTGTGGAATTGTTTTTAAAAGTCTGAACTTATCTATCCCTTGAAATCGATGTTTTTCGAGTTTCAGACTTTGGACCAGAACATTTCAGCTTGCTGCGTAGATAATTGTTTCAATAGCATTCATTAGATTATACTTCTACAATCTATCACATTTCCTCCACCCACCACCTGACATGAAAAATGGATGAAAAAGCATGTAGGAGCTTGAACTATAGGAGCATCAACATCCACACACAAGAAGCTGGAATAGACAAAGAAGCTACACTGTTAAAAGTCTGGAAATACACGGAAAAAAAAATTAAATGAAACATTTTTACTCTGTTTCAAAGAAATGGTTTATGATAGTAAAATTACATTTGAAATGATGTAAATGAGTTCACCAGGATTTAATCCCACTGAGAATCATACATTGTAAGTTACAGTAATTAGATGAATGTTACGTAAGCAAAGTGGAAGAAAAAACGCAGATGAGAGCAACCTTACGACCTTAGATGATTCAATGCTCGTACCCATTCACAGACGCACATGAGGACTTGTTTTGGCCTGGTTTATACAAGCTCTGCCTGTCAGACATTGTGCTTCCATGTTTTTCTCTTTTATGCTGTAACTTCGTAATAATTTTATTCTTCTTTCTTCCTGAGTGAATTGTTTCGCTAACACTGGTTAAGTAGCTAGCTCCAATAAAAATAACAACATTGTTGGGGATTAAGTGCTAGCTGGTTAAGTTAATTCTTAGCCAATCTTGATTAGCTTGCGCTAGAGACGGACGAGTAAAATAATAATGCTTGGTTTGTAGTTTGATTGTTAAAGAATATAAAAGGCATCATATTGTGACAAACTTGCAGATGAAGGCGCCGAGCTCTCACGTGGGAAGCATGTACACGGTGGACTGGAAGGGCACGCAGAAAAGTAAGCAGCACAGGTCAGCCACGTCCACATTTACGTTGCTTTTAATCATTTCCACAGGTCCACATGGAGTCACATTCAACACCATTCACCAGTGCTCTAATCTTCTTCCACTATCTGATCTGTCTCCATTTTAGCTCATTTCACTTTCTCATCTTTTGCAGGTAATAAATGATTTTCTTCAATTGTCCCTTGTAGGTTAGACGCATCTTTTAAGGGAGCATCACTATGACACCGGACTATATCGAGCATAACAACGTCAAAGTGTATTATTAACATTAGCTTTTTTCCTTTGGATTCATTTAAAATAAGTTGTTACATGAATAGAAGATATATAAAATCTCTGTGTACTTTAATGCTGAAGTCTGTACTTTAATGCCTTTAGTCTATTTATCTATGCACATATCTATCTATAAGCAAATATGAGTGAGTCAGTTCTAATGTAAATAATGTAAATTCTTACATTACTGTCTTGATGAGGATTTTTAGAAATGAATTCAACCCTAACAAGGGAACTAGTGTATAGAGAAAAACAAACAAAATCACAAAAGAAGAGCATTCAAGTAAAATTTGTATGAAAAGTACATACACAAGTCACCGCTATTCATTTCTTTACTTATTTATTACTTATTAAATTCATTATAGACAGCATTTAAACTGCTATTTTTTGTGATTTTGAGTTCTATAAAAAAATAAAATGCCCTCAAGTAGATTCATTCATTGTCTACCGCTTATCCGAACTACACTCGGGTCACGGGGAGCCTGTGTCTATCTCAGGCGTCATTGGGCATCAAGGCAGGATACACCCTGGACGGAGTGCCAACCCATCACAGGGCACACACACACTCTCATTCACTCACGCAATCACACACTACGGACAATTTAGAGATGCCAATCAACCTACAATGCATTTCTTTGGACCCAGAGGAAACCCCCAAGGCACGGGGAGAACATGCAAACTCCACACACACACACACGCACACACGCACACACGCACACGCACACGCACACGCACACACGCACACACGCACACACGCACACGCACACACGCACACGGCGGAGGCAGGAATCGAACCCCCAACCCTGGAGGTGTGAGGCAAACGTGCTAACCACTAAGCCACCGTGCCCCCCCCAAGTAGATTTATGAGTATAATTTCTATACAAGTGTGCATTATAAAATTGTATCTTTTTTTTTTTATTGAAACAGTACATATATTTGGAAGTGCATCACTTCCTGTCTGTCTGAAAACAAAACAGAGGGCTTTATATTTTCTGCCAAAATATATTTTCTGCTAAAGCTGAGAAACAGCAAGTTCTTTAGTGATTCTTCACTGCTTGGACCCCTAATTACATATTACCACGCATTACATATTACATAGGGTTGAATACAAGGTATATATCACAAAGTTTTGTCATGGACCGTGATAAAAAATCATTTTAAGCAACATCAATAGCACCAGAGCCAAAATCTATATAACTTCAAAACCCAGCAAAATGAACTCATTAATGCTAGTGATATTCCATCATGACCTAATTCCAGGAGACACGGGGATCTAATTGTTCTAGGCTGCCCACTGCCGGATATATGCTGTGCGTGTGCGTGTGTGTGCGTGTGTGAGAGAGACAGAGAGAGACAGAAAGAGTGACAGAGAGAGACAGGGAGAAACAGACAGAAAGAGCGACAGACAGAGAGAGAGACAGAGAGAGGCTATACTCTTAATATTATCATCTTACAATTGTGCCTTGTATTATATGAAATGATTAATAATAATTTCATTAAAGAAAACAGTGACATTTATCTGATGAAAATGAATGTTTATTTTTTTCGCTCATTTGTACATTGTACAGTGTTTATAAACTTTATTTCATTGATGTGTGTAATGTGCGTAAAAGTTTAATAAAAGCAAGCTGTACATCATTTCTACATATATGTACATCTTCATATGAACGTAAAACTGATACATTGTTGTCAGGTGCAGTGTGTGTGTGTGAGATTGTGTGTGAAAGTGTGTGTGTGTGTGTGTGTTTGTGAGAGAGAGAGAGAGAGAGAGAGAGAGAGAGAGAGAGAGAGAGAGAGTGAGAGAGAGAGAGAGAGAGAGAGAGTGTGTGTGAGTGAGATTGTGTGTGAAAGTGAGTGTGTGTGTGTTTGTGAGAGAGAGAGAGAGAGAGAGAGAGAGAGAGAGAGTGTGTGAGTGAGTTATTAGTCTTACTTGATCTTAGTGCTGCATTCGACACTATAGATCATAACATTCTCGTAGACCGCTTACAAAATCACATAGGTATTCAGGGACAGGCGTTAAAATGGATTAGATCCTACCTGTCTGATCGATACCATGTTGTAGATTTAAATGGAGAACTGTCCAGTGTAATGCCAGTGAAATACGGGGTCCCACAAGGATCAGTTTTAGGACCTCTGCTTTTCTCAATATACATGCTTCCCTTAGGCAACATCATTAGAAGGCACGGGATTAGTTTCCATTGTTACGCTGACGATACACAGTTATATATCTCATCAAAACCAGATGAAATATCTAAACTGTCTAGATTAACAGAGTGTGTTAAAAATATTAAAGACTGGATGACTGATAACTTTCTATTACTAAATCCTGATAAGACGGAGATATTACTGATTGGTCCAAAAACCAGTACACAGAAGCTCTCACAATTCAACCTGTACTTAGAAGGATGTTCTATTACTACTAGCTCTACAGTGAAAGACCTGGGCGTAATATTAGACAGCAATTTGTCCTTTGAAAAACATATCTCCGATATTACAAAAATAGCCTTCTTCCACCTCAGAAATATCACCAAGCTTAGGAACATTTTAGCTGTATCTGATGCAGAAAAGCTAGTTCACGCATTCATGACCTCCAGACTGGACTATTGTAATGCATTACTAGGTGGTTGTCCTGCATCTTCAATAAACAAGCTACAGTTAGTCCAGAATGCAGCCGCCAGGTCAAGTCCTTACCAGGTCAAGAAAGTATGACCATACAACCCCAATATTATCATCCCTGCACTGGCTACCTGTTAAGTTTAGAATTGATTATAAACTAGCACTACTTACATACAAGACTCTAAATGGTTTAGCTCCCACATATCTATCCAGTCTTCTAACACGTTACAATCCATCACACTCCTTAAGATCTCGAAACTCCGGACTTCTGGTAGTTCCCAGAATATCAAAGTCTACAAAAGGGGGTAGAGCTTTTTCGTATTTAGCTCCTAAACTTTGGAACAGTCTTCCTGACAGTGTTCGGGGCTCAGACACAGTCTCCCAGTTCAAATGTAGACTAAAGACATATCTCTTTAGCCAGGCATACACCTAATACATCCCATAACTTTGTGCTCCAATACATCTGATTAAATGCACATCATCATCTAGTGCCTGCTAATACTATGAATAGCAGCTACGCTAATTCCTCTCCACTTGTTTCCCTTTTTCTACCCACCCCCCGAGTCACACAGAGATTGTGCCAGCTCCGGTGGCATCCAGAGATGGACCAGCTCCAGCTGGGTTCTGCTTTTTGAGGACTGGAGTAATCAAAGCAGCACTGCCAACCCTATGTGGACATTTTACACATAACATTCTACACATGCTGTATCTGCATCACACAACTAATGCAGAAAGGACATTGTTCATATCACACTCTCCGGTGTCACCCAGATGAGGATGGGTTCCCTTTTGAGTCTGGTTCCTCTCAAGGTTTCTTCCTAATTCCATCTAAGGGAGTTTTTCCTTGCCACAGTCGCCTGAGTCACCTCAGGCTCGCTCACTAGGGAGAATTTTGTCTAACATCTAGGACTGTTTGTTTGTATGTTTATTGTTTCCTATGTTCTGTAAAGCTGCTTTGAGACAATGCTCTTTGTTAAAATACAAATAAAATTGAATTGAATTGTGTGTTTGTGAGAAAGAGAGAGAGAGAGAGAGAGAGAGAGAGAGAGAGCAAGAGAGTGTGTGTGAAAGTGAG
>JAUCMX010000024.1:7204178-7279178 GCA_033459395.1 Hemibagrus guttatus
CACATCACTCCTATCTTAGCCACACTACACTGGCTCCCAGTCAAATTCCGCATTGATTACAAAATACTGTTACTGACCTATAAGGCACTAAATGGTCTCGCGTCACAGTACCTGAGCGATCTTTTGGTTGTTCATGATCCGCCACGCCTACTCCGATCAAAGGGTGCAGGTTATTTGGTAGTACCTCAAGTAGCAAAGGCTACAGCAGGGGGCAGAGCTTTTTCTTACAAAGGCCCACAGTTATGGAACAGTCTTCCAATTAGTGTTTGGGATTCAGACACAGTCTCAATGTTTAAGTCTAGGCTGAAGACACATTTATTTAGTCAAGCCTTCAATGTATAGTTTTTCTTATTTAAAGGAGCAGATCTGGAAGGTTCATGGGCATAGAGTGTTTGGTGTACTGGGATGTTTGGATGCTGTCGCCTTACCACCCTTGCAAGTCGCTCAGGTTTGCTGACTGTGACCTTCTGGCTCTCCCTTTCAGTTATGCTGTCATAGCTAGTTCTGCCGGAGTCCCTGCCTGCACTTTACACATAATCTACATTGTCTTTAAACATCACATGATCACAAGCATACTTAATATCTCTCTCTCTCTCTCTCTCTCTCTGTCTGTCTTTCTTTGTCGAGCTATACGTCCCACTCCCGAGCTCCCAGTATTCTGAGTTTCCAGTGTGACCACTCGCTCTACCCCTGGTCGGAGTCTCGTCACTTGGTGGTGCTCACTGATGCAGTGGATGGATCTGTGTGGACAGCCTGTGTCCAGGAGACAGCCGTGGACAGAGCCACTTGGGGACTATAACACCGCCACCGATCTGCTGTTACATCTGTCAGCTTTTGACAGCAAGGAATTAGTGTCTATAACGAACTCAGTAACTACTTTGACCTAGTAGTTCCTCATGGGCCCTTGGTTGCTGTTGTAGAAAGGACACTATTTACATTTACATTATTTACTCTCCAGTGTCACCCAAATGAGGATGGGTTCCCTTCTGAGTCTGGTTCCTCTCAAGGTTTCTTCCTCATATCATCACTGTCACCGCAGGCTTGCTCATTAGGGATAAATAGGGATAAATAGGGATAAAATAGTTTAATTTTTTTCCCTCTCCTTTCTGTTTCTCTATTTTTGTAAAGCTGCTTTGAGACAATGTCCATTGTAAAAGGCGCTATACAAATAAATTGAATTGAATTGAATCAATTATTACAAATACATTTAAATATAAGTCTAATATTAATCTTGAACTTTTTGTCTAATATTAATTTTTATGCTATATTTCTTATGGTCTGTAAAGCTACTTTGAGACAATGTCCATTGTTAAAAGCGCTATACAAATAAAATTGAATTAAATTGAATTATTGCTATTATGGGGGGGGCATGGTGGCTTGGTGGTTAGCACATTTGGTTCACACCTCCAGGGTTGGGGGTTCAATTCCTGCCTCCGCCGTGTGTGTGTGGAGTTTGTATGTTCTCCCCGTGCTTTGGGGGTTTCCTCCCCCGGTCCAAAGACATGCATTGTAGGTTGATTGGCATCTCTAAATTGTCCGTAGTGTGTGATTGCGTGAGTGAATGAGAGTGTGTGTGTGTGTGTGTGTGTGTGTGTGTGTGCCCTGTGATGGGTTGGCACTCCATTCAGGGTGTATCCTTCCTTGATGCCCAATGACGCCCGAGAATAGATTGGACAAGTGGTAGACAATGAATGAATGAAGATTGCTATGATGACTACTGATGGTAGTCTTAGCCTGTGTCCTAGAGAACCAGTATCAGGATGTATTAACTGATAGAGACCTGTTCCAACACACACACACACACACACACACACACACAAAAGATGTTCCAGAGCAGGTCAGGTGTGTCCATTAGCCTGCTCTTGATGATTGCATCGTGTCACATCACTAGGACGGCTCCCTGATGAGGTCTTACAATATTGCCTGATGTGTGTGATTCTATATGAGCAGTTCCTCCTCATGGGCTTTATATAGAGTTGGCACTCCAGGAAGTCTGTGTTGCTGCCAGCTAAGCATCATCATACACTTTCTCCAGATTCTACAAGGTCAGCATCACCCCCAGCTAGCTAACAGTGGCTAACTGGCCAACTTTAATGATTTATGCTATGATACGTTAACAATATTGAGGTTAGTTTGCTTGCTAGTGTGTTACTTGGCTTAAGTTTTTTTGTTTGTTTTTTCAAGACTAAAAGAGAAGCCCAGCTTCCCTATTCATCACTTCTGACAAAATTTTATCAAACAAAATGATCAGATATCTCACTAAAATATCGAGCTGTATTCGTTTAATGCAAACTGGTTTTGGTGAATAAAACAGCCTGATGTCAAAATCTTAAATGAAGCCTGTTATAGGGGTCAATACTGTTTTCATAAACATTTAGGTAACTAGTAAGCAGTTTATCTGTTTAGCATGACATTGCAAACTCTACTAACTTTGTCTGCCTGCTTTTGGAAAAGTCTTTTGATGCTCTTATGAAGAGAATGCAAATTAAACAGGAGGCCAAGCCAACAGATAAAACAGATAAACATCCTTACCTTACTTTAAAAATAACTAGCTGCCACTGGGGTCCAGGTGATACATCTCATCCCAGCAGCTATCCTGGGCTCCTAGAACCTCCACTGCATTCATAACTAGCATTATCAGGACACTTATATTTACATTTCATTTACATTTCTGGCATTTGGCAGACGCTCTTATCCAGAGCGACGTACAAAAGTGCTTTAGTTCTCAGTCACTGAATACATTAACACTGGTTCAATAAGACACATACTTGGGATACCATTAGCCTAAACACTGAGTTGGGTTTTTTTTTTTTTTTTTTTTTTTTTTTTTAAACTTTGCAACATACATAATACATAAACAGGGAAAAATAAGAGCTAGTTTAAGTACTTCAGGAAGAGGTGGGTCTTCAGTTGCCGTTTGAAGACGGTTAGAGACTCGGCCGTACGGATACCTAGGGGAAGTTCGTTCCACCACCTCGGTGCCAGAACAGAGAAGAGTCTAGATGTATACCTACCTTTTTCCCTGAGAGATGGTGGGACCAGTCGAGCAGTGCTAGTGGATCTGAGTGAGCGAGGTGCAGTGCGAGGAGTGATGAGAGCTTTGAGGTAAGATGGCACTGGTCCATTCTTGGCTTTGTAGGCAAGCATTAGTGTTTTGAATCTGATGCATGCAGCTACCGGAAGCCAGTGGAGGGGACGCAGCAGTGGGGTGGTGTGGGAGAACTTAGGCAGGTTGAAAACAAGTCGTGCAGCTGCATTTTGGATCATTTGCAGTGGGCGAATTGCGTTCAGAGGCAGACCTGCCAGAAGAGAGTTGCAGTAGTCCAGTCTCGAGATGACCAGAGACTGAACAAGCACCTGAGTAGCCTGTGTGGATAGAAATGGCCGAATCCTTCTGATGTTGTACAGAAGAAACCGACATGAGTGTGTCACACTAGTGACATGGGAGGAAAAGGATAGTTGATTGTCCATGGTTACCCCAAGGTTGCGAGCAGTGGCTGAAGGGGAAATCATGGAGTTGCTCAGAGATATCGCGAGGTATCTCTTATATTCTTACATTGGACACAAATTGATGGAGATTTATTTGTTAAATGTGTCAAAGTTCATGTTTGCATCATGTCTTGAGATAACCTGTACCTTGTTGTCATGGAAACGTATAGTTCAGTGGAAGTGGCAGCCACGTCATCATGGAGTAAGCAGCAGGAGAGATAAAAGGGTTCACAGAATTCTGCTGTGTGTGTGTGTGTGTGTGTGTGTGTGTGTGTGTGTGTGTGTGTGTGTGAGCTACTCAACATCAAACTGATGTAAGCTTCTTGCCCTTCAGTTCCTGAGTGCTTGATAAAGATTTATTCACCATCAAAGTCGAGCACCAAATTTAGTAATCGTGAGCACTGGGAATATATCAGCACTTTACCTGTGACCTTCAAGGTGTGACCTGGTGAGAGATTTAAAAATAACGTTGTCACATTCTAGATATTTCTTTAACCTCTCTGATCAAGATGATCACTATCGCACACTGGTTGCCATCTTGTTAACTACAGACACAGTACATTTTTTTGTAACAGGCCTATTCTTTGGTTCATTTATATTAACCATTTTTCTGTTAATGGTTCAAAATTTCCTGTATTACAATGAGCCTAGAACATTCATCTATTTAATTACTAAGCAGAAAAACAACTTCACATACTCCATGAGTCTAAAATGACAGCTAATTACTTGTCACCTTTTCCCCCTCATGCCCTGCTATTAAGGGCTTGATTTGCACTTCTCACTCAGCCATCATTTCATTAATGTTCCCTGCACATTAAAATAAATTACTTCAAAAATTTTCATTCTGCACGCAGAAAAGGCACAAACAAGTAACCTTAAAAAGCACTCAGCAGGGCAGAAATTTCACAAACAAGAAGAGCTCAAAAAAGGGGCTATGTTTTTCTCACTTTCCTGTGAGCGAGTATAATACATTATATAACTCCTGGCTCTGAAATGTCTGAATCAGTTTCAAACAGGGACACTGTAATTCTCTGATTGCTGTGACATTGTGGTGACCTACTGATAAATGACAAGAGGAGCTTGTGGGATGTGGTAGCTTAGTGATGAAGGTGTTGGATTACTGATCAGAAGGTTGTGAGTTCAAATCCCAGGTCCACCGTGCTGCCACTGCTGGGCCCCTGAGCAAGGCCCTTAACCCTGAATTGCTCAGTTGAATAAAAAAATGATATAAAATTGTAAGTCGCTCTGGGTAAGAGCATCTGCTAAATGCCAGAAATGTAAATGTAAATGTTAATGTAGGAGCCACTTTCGGGCCTGTTAAAAACTCTGACCATATACAGAGGTTTTAAAAAAGTAGCCACACCCCTTAAATACTGTATATAATATTTATTATTTATTTATTTGCCAATCCATCACAAGGCACAATCACATCACATTAAGAGATACCAATCAGCCTATAACACATGTTTTCGGACATGGGAAGGAAACCGGTAGGAAAAACTTGAAGCATGTAAGAACATGCAAACTCCACACAAGCAGAGTGGAGGTGAGAACGGAACCCCTAATATTTATATAAAATGATAAAAATATTAAAATACATTAAATGCAAACGAATGTTTTTATTTGATTATTCTTTTTTGGCTATTTGGCAAATTTTGTCAAGGGTTTAACTGTATAAAACCGTTTCTAATTTTTTGCATGTTCTCAGGAGATTAGAGGTGAATTGTTTGGGACCAACAGGACTCTTCCTAGATTCCAGGCAACTCAGTAACCAGGCAAGAAAAGCCGTAGTCATGGAGGTGATCAAGATCCCACTGGCCACTTGAAGACAGCTTCAGAATATTCCCACAGAGATGAAGAAGCTGTCACAAGTAGAACCATCTCTGAAATTCTTCCTCAATCACGACTATGATAGAGTGCTTAGATGGAAGCCTTTCCTGAGTAAAAGGCATATGGCAGGCACTTAAAGGACTCTGAGAGTATAAGAAAAAAACTTTTTCTGGTCTGATGACTCAAAAATGTGACGCTTTTGGCTGAACATCGATTGCTCTATCCAACAAAAAATCAGTGTGTCAGCCTGGAAAAACCATTCACATGATGACGTTTTGACATTTTGAAAGGAAATATTTTTTTCCCTTTGTAGCATTTTGAGTATAAAAATGATAATATAAGTCTGAAAAGGTGAAAAAGGAGAAAATTGGATTTAAAGACTGAAAGCCATGCCACCTGTCACTACATATATAATCTAATCTACTTATGAAATGACAAGAAGTTCCTAACAGGAAATTAGTTATTCTTCAATGGGAAATGACGCTGAATGTTCAGCAGAACTATTTAAGACCTGTCATTCATTATCTAACTGTATTATGGACTTGTAATTTGGTAGCTAACCACATTAAAAAAAACATGCACTTTGTAGGTGTATAATTACTGACTGTAAGCCATCTGTTGCTAAGGTTCCCACAGTGGAAAAGCATGACTAAAGGACCTTGGCTGAACTGCTGTTTGGAAGACAGGCCATTATCAGCGTTGCAGTATTTACTTTATCCATGTATATATATCACTATACAAGTCAAACTATTCTTACATGCTTTCAGTGGAAAGTTAGATGTGTGTGTATGTGTAAATATATATGTTTTCTTTTTCATTCCACTGTGGCCCACTGATAGTGTCATGTCCGGTCGCCACTCGCCCTATGCGGGGCTCGAACCAGGACCTCCGTGGTGTGGCGTGCCGCAGCACGCCGTGAGAAAGCGGACCCAAGCGCAGGATACAGTGAAGCACTGTTTTATTTATATAAACACGAGACAGGGGAAAGACGAACATTACAATAGACTCGTGGTTACAACATACAACAAATCCCAAAACTAACATAACACCCACGGGACAGATATACAAGAAACATTGACCCACACCACACAACTACACCAGGTTCCCTTTTATAGGGAAACACATCAGGGTAATGGGGAACAGGTGACACACACAGGAAGGAGAACAATCGGCAGGGAATCACACAGACAAACAGGCTTCCAGGATTCTCCTGCCAGCGCCCTCCCCGGGCCTGGCAGGGAACTGTCCAACTATTCCTGACAGATAGCCATGAAACATTATTGTGTCTTTTGCAGCAATGTGGGTCCAAATTGTCTACAGGAAAAAGCAGAAAGTTTTCCATTTTCCGACTGATAGATAACAGTTTGACCCTGAGTGAAAAGGTGGTCACAAGGCCATGTGAGCTTTATGAGTGTGTGTTAGTCTGTATTACGTATATAAAGTGATGTAACCACATTGTCCTTGTGTGAATGATGGATTTGCGTCTATATATAACAAGAATCTTCACTTCATTTCGTGTATTCCTCTCTTTGTTTTGCCATGACAGAGTGTGTGTGTGTGTGTGTGTGTGTATATGTGTGTGTGTGTGTGTGTGTTGCTGGTCCAACAGAATCTGAAGCAACAGTGTTACAGGGGTTTTAAAGGTCACTGTCAGGATGAGGACTGTGCAGCCACAAATACGCAGCCAGCAAGTGTTCACACTCATAACTGACACCAATAAAGGGTAGATCAGAATTAGCATAAATTCTGCCTCAATAAGCTGTAGTATACACTCACCCACCACTTTATTAGGGATACTGGAACACCTACTTATTCATACATTGAGCTAATTAGCCAGTCATGTGACAGCAGTGAAACACATAAAATCAAGCAGATACAGACCAGGTAATCTTCGGCTCGGGTAACCTTCACCTCATTTTTTGTGAAAAAAAAAGAGAGCTCAGTGATATTACTGATGGTTTGAGTTTTTCTATGATTGTTGATCTTGTGGCATATTTATGAACATCAATCTCTATAGTTTACTCAGAGTGGATCAGTAAATAAACACATCCCTGCTGAGTATCTCATCAACAAGACATTTCCATCTGCAGAACTCCAGCTCACTGGAATAACCAGTCTGGTTTGAGCTGACAGAAAGGTTACAGTTTCTCAGATAACCACCTTGTATAATTGTAATGAACAGAAAAGCATCTCACAATTCACAACACGTGAAACCCTGAGGCAGATGGACTACAACAGGTGAAGACCACATCAGGTTCCTCGTCTGTCAGCCAAAAAATGATCGGTGTAGCCTGGTCTGATAGTAGGGTCAGAATTTGATGCCACTAGCATGAACCTATGGCCCAAACTAGTTTTGTGCCAGCAGTCCAAACTGCTGGAGCTGGAGTAATGGTGTAGGGAATGTTTTCTTGACAAACAATTTACCATCTTCTAATGGCTACTTCCAGCATATAAATGCACCATGTCACAAAGTAAAAGTCATCTCAAACTGCTCATTTTCTTTCACTGGTCTTCCCAGTCACCAGATCTGATTCCAATTGAACACCTTTTGGAAGTGATAGAACAGATTCACAGCATGAAAGGAATCACGTAATACAATCTGCAGGAACCGCAAGAAATGTGTGACGCGTTCATGTGAACATGGACCGGAATCTCGAACTAACATCTTTCAACTTCTTGTGGAATCCATGCCATGATTTTTTAATTTTATTTAATTTTTTTTTTGAGACCAGAGAAAGGGTCTACCTAGTATTAGTATATTGTTCCTAAAAAAGTGAATGTAGATATAATTTACAATGTAAGTGTGCTGAATAAATTGTCCAATGTTTAAAAATAGCAATGCGGTGTGACTGATACATTGACACATGGCCTAATATCTGGTCAGTGTTGATCCCTTTCCCGACATTGCCAGGCATGCACGTGGGGGCCACACAAACTACTGAGTGCCATTTTGAGTTGCTGCAATGAAATTTCAGCAAAATGGACTAGCCTGCTGCATCTTTTCACTTTGTTTTTTGGGGTGTCTTTGAATTCAGCCCTCTTAGGTTGATAATTTTCATTTCCATCAAACAATGTGGCATCCTTTCATTCCTAACACATTACACAGTCCATATCGGTATAGTTATAGTTTTCGCCATTGAGATCTGATGTGTTTTCAAAGTGTTCCTTTAATTTTTTTGAGCAGTGTATATATAGGGTTCTAGCATGATATGTCCTTGTGGCAATAGATGTAATAGATGAGCTACAAGCAGAAACCAACACATTCTATACGCTGCTGGGATTACCTGATGATATGGTGTATCTGATTTTGTCCATTGAGTATCTATATACAGTGGGGCAAAAAAGTATTTAGTCAGCCACCAATTGTGCAAGTTCTCCCACTTAAAAAGATGAGATAGGTCTGTAATTTTCATCATAGGTACACTTCAACTATGAGAGACAGAATGAGAAAAAAAAAAATCCAGAAAATCACATTGTCTGATTTTTAAAGAATTTATTTGCAAATTAGGGTGGAAAATAAGTATTTGGTCATCTACAAAAAAGCAAGATTTCTGGCTCTCACAGACCTGTAACTTCTTCTTTAAGAGGCTCCTCTGTCCTCCACTCGTTACCTGTATTAATGGCACCTGTTTGAACTCGTTATCAGTATAAAAGACACCTGTCCACAACCTCAAACAGTCAGACTCCAAACTCCACTATGGCCAAGACCAAAGAGCTGTCAAAGGACACCAGAAACAAAATTGTAGACCTACACCAGGCTGGGAAGACTGAATCTGCAATAGGTAAGCAGCTTGGTGTGAAGAAATCAACTGTGGGAGCAATTATTAGAAAATGGAAGACATACAAGACCACTGATAATCTCCCTCGAGCTGGGGCTCCACGCAAGATCTCACCCCGTGGGGTCAAAATGATCACAAGAACGGTGAGCAAAAATCCCAGAACCACACGGGGGGACCTAGTGAATGACCTGCAGAGAGCTGGGACCAAAGTAACAAAGGCTACCATCAGTAACACACTACACCGCCAGGGACTCAAATCCTGCAGTGCCAGACGTGTCCCCCTGCTTAAGCCAGTACATGTCCGGGCCCGTCTGAAGTCTTTATAGAGAGCATTTGGATGATCCAGAAGAGGATTGGGAGAATGTCATATGGTCAGGATGAAACCAAAATAGAACTTTTTGGTAAAAACTCAACTTGTCGTGTTTGGAGGAGAAAGAATGCTGAGTTGCATCCAAAGAACACCATACCTACTGTGAAGCATGGGGGTGGAAACATCATGCTTTGGGGCTGTTGTTCTGCAAAGGGACCAGGACGACTGATCCGTGTAAAGGAAAGAATGAATGGGGCCATGTATCGTGAGATTTTGAGTAAAAACCTCCTTCCATCAGCAAGGGCATTGAAGATGAAACGTGGCTGGGTCTTTCAGCATGACAATGATCCCAAACACACCGCCCGGGCAACGAAGGAGTGGCTTCGTAAAAAAGCATTTCAAGGTCCTGGAGTGGCCTAGCCAGTCTCCAGATCTCAACCCCATAGAAAATCTTTGGAGGGAGTTGAAAATCCATGTTGCCCAGCGACAGCCCCAAAACATCACTGCTCTAGAGGAGATCTGCATGGAGGAATGGGCCAAACTACCAGCAACAGTGTGTAAAAACCCTGTGGCGACTTACAGAAAACGTTTGACCTCTGTCATTGCCAGCAAAGGGTATATAACAAAGTATTGAGATGAACTTTTGTTATTGACCAAATACTTATTTTCCACCATAACTTGCAAATAAATTCTTTAAAAATCAGACAATGTGATTTTCTGGATTTTTTTTCCTCATTCTGTCTCTCATAGTTGAAGTGTACCTATGATGAAAATTACAGGCCTCTTCTCATCTTTTTAAGTGGGAGAACTTGCACAATTGGTGGCTGACTAAATACTTTTTTGCCCCACTGTAGTACTAACAACAGGAATAGTGTAAAAATAACTATTGTACCATATACCTATATAATAAAAGTGTCTATAAACCCCCCAAAACATGTTAGTGGTTAAGTGGTTAAGGTTCTGGGTTGTTGATCAGAGGATTGATTGATTGAGCAACATTGAGCTGTTAGCTGCTAGCATGAGACCGTACTATCTGCCCAGGGAATTCTCACATTTTATCACGATAGCTGCGTATATTGCCCCTTCTGCTAACGGTGAATTGGCATGCAATGTCTTGCATTCTGTTGTTAAAAGACTGCTGACACAGAGTCCAAATGCCTTTCTCATTATCTCTGGAGATTTTAATCATACCCCTCCATCCTCCACTGTGCCCACATTCACCCAGTATGTTTCATGCCGGAGACAATAAAATACTGGACTTATTTTATGCCAATGCCAAGGAGGCTTACACTTCAACACCACTCCCCCCCTTGGGAAGATCGGATCACAACCTAGTTCATCTCTTGCCTGTTTACAAACCCCTTTTATGTAGGGAACCAGCTGTCTCCTGCACAGTGAGGACATGGTCTGAGGCCAGTGAGGCTTTGAAAGATTGTTTTGATACAACTGTGTGGGAGGAATTGTGCAATCCACATGTGGAGGATATTGACAATTTAAAAGACTGTATTACGGATTATATCAATTTCTGTGTGGAGAATACAGTACCCACTAAGACTGTATGGTGTTTTCCCAATAACAAGCCATGGATCAACCCTGATATAAAGGTTCCTCTTAAAGAGAAAAAGAAGGTTTTTAAATCAGGAAATAAGGAGGAGCTGAAAATTGTACAGAGAGAACTGAGAAAGAAGACCAGCGAAGGAAAAACATGCTACAGGAGGAAGATGGAGGATCAACTGCAGCAGAACAACATCAGTGGTGTGTGGAAGGGGCTCAAAACCATTACTGGTCATGAGGAGCCCAGCTCTCACATTTCACACACATCTCTACAGCCCTGCTGCTGTAACCCCCCTTCTCTGCTTCCACAGCAAGGTACTCCGGCCCCACCGCTCCTCTCCTTGCTGCACTCAGCTCACAGCCTACCCACAATACATCTCTCCACAACACATCAAACCTACCCCCCCTACCAATTCCGTCTGTCTACCTGGATACTGGATTACCTCACAAACTGACCACAGGACGTGAGGGCTTATGAATGTGGGTCTGACATAGTTGTCTGCAACACGGGAGCCTCGCAGGGAACTGTCCTGGCCCCGTTCCTCTTCACTGTCTACACTGCAGACTTGTTCAGCTCAGCATCCTGACACCTGCAGAAGTTCTCTAACGATTCTGCCATTGTCAGCCTGATCACAGATGACGATGACAGGGAGTACAGAGAACTGATCCAGGACTTTGTAGACTGGTGCCAACGGAACTGCCTCCAGATAAATGCGGGAAAAACCAAAGAGTTGGTGGTGGATTTTTGCAGGCCCAAACACCCTTCACTACCACCAGTGAACATTCAGGGAAAGGACATTGAGAGAGTGGATTCCTATAAATACCTGGGTGTTCATCTGAACAACAAACTGGACTGGACAGATAACATGGATACAATCTACAGGATAGGACAGAGCAGACTCTTTCTGCTGAGGAGACTAAGGTCTTTTGGAGTGCAGGGAGCACTACTGAAGACATTTTTTGACTCTGTGGTGGCCTCAGCCATCTTCTATGGAGTGGTCTGCTGGTGCAGCAGTATCTCTACTGCAGACAGGAAGAGACTGGACAAGCTAATCAGGAAGGCCAGCTCAGTTCTGGGGATGCCCCTGGACACAATACAGGAGGTGGGAGAAAGGAGGATGGTCGCTAAGCTATCATCCTTGCTGGAGAACAACTTGCACTCCCTGTATGAAACAGTTATATCTCTGAGTAGCTCTTTCAGTGACAGACTGTTACATCCTAAATGTCTGAAGGAGAGATACCGAAGGTCTTTTCTCCCTACTGCTATTAGACTTTACACTCAGAGCTGCTCTCAGGGATCCAGTTGCCATACTACACATTGTTAGTATTGATTTTTTTTTTTTTTTTTTTTTTTATACTGTTATAACTGTGAAATAACCTGTCATCATAATACACATTGTTGTGTGTGATAGTTTTTTAAACTGTGCAGTTACAATAATTAAAATTCTGTGCAATAACAACAGTGCAATAACAACAATTTAAGATGTACAATAACCGAGTGTAATTGTTTGTTTGTTTGTGAAACTACTATTATTGTTATTTTATTTTTCTTCTGTATTTATATAGATTTCTTAATTTCTGCTTCATATTTGCACTCTTTTGTTACTGCTGTAATATGGAAATTTCCCCACTGTAGGACGAATAAAGGTTTATCTTATCTTATCTTATCTTAGCTAATCTTTAGCTGGTCTCTGTTCAGGGAGGCTACAGCAAAACATCTGGTCCTTATATTAGCTTTAGCTCAGGTGCCGGATGCCCTTCATGACGCAATCCTACCATTTTATCCAGGTTTGTGACCCTCAGTTAGCCCCTCAGAGGCTGGGTTAGTTCCCTGCCCAGGAATCGAACCCGGGTCTCAGCGATGAGAGCCTAGCAGAATTTAAGTGTAACGTGTAAATTACATTCTTCACCAGCAGAGGTCAGGCATATACAAAAAATCCATTCAAAGTGCATCTTACACGCTGGAAAAAATGTCATATTTATCTAGTATTTCCTATTACAAGGTTGCAATAAATCAAATATACTGAATGATATTTCAATCTTGAAATAAATGTTTCAACCAGCAGCTGCTTCAAATTATTTTAACCTAAAGAATAGATTGAATAAGATAGATAAATGAACAAATGCATCTAAATTATATTTCATTTATAGTAATAAGATGTGTTTAATACATTTAAATAAATGAAAAAATATTAAAGATTATTTATTGTATATAATGCAATATATAATTATATTTATATATAGTATACTATACAGAAATAGTTAATATTTATGTGGCTTCTCATATGCCACAAACTGCAGTATGACAAAAGAACACAGACTGTTTGTTATAAAAACATCACATTACAGATATTTTACAAGAACATATGAACATATAAGTTCAATATGGACAGAACAGAGGTGCAGAGGGTAGTGATGCTGTCTCACAGCTCCATGTACAAACCTGAACTCATGTAGGTGCATGTAAAACGTTCATGTAGGTGGACCAGCTGCTCTGACTCTCAGTAGGTGTGAGTGAGTGTGTGTGTGTGTGTGTGTGTGTGTGTGTGTGTGTGTGTGTGTGTGTGTGTGTGTGTGTGTGTGTGTGTGTGTGTGTGTGTGTGTGTGGTGCCCTGGTGTGTCATCCAGTGTGTATTCAGGATTCAACCTCCAGGATAGGTTTCTAGACCACAACAGTGCTGAGATTGATAAAACAGTTGCTGAAAATGAAAGAAAAAAACATGCATGAATAATGAAGTATTGCAATAGTGTTTATGTTATAAAGAAATACTATTGGACTATTTATTTTCGTTTTTATTTTTATTTTTAAATCAGTCTGTATTAGTTGGTTTAGTTATTATGATGCTGGTCTACAACTGAGCTCTACATTCTCATCTCCTCCCCAACAATCATAAATAATGTGCAGTAAAATATGAGTGTATTGCATGTGTTAGGATGGTATTTTCTTTCTCCTCATTAAAAGCTACTGTATAAATCATTATAAATTACAGGATAATCAATTCCCAGATATGAGGATGGTTAAGCTGGAGAGGCTGAAGTCCTCAGAAATAAATGCTGTATTAAGCCATGTTGGTTGTGTAACCAAAATATATCAAGAGATATCATTTTTAATATGAGCGTGACACTAAAAATCTAATGAGAGAGAGAGAGAGAGAGAGAGAGAGAGAGAGAGAGAGAGAGAGAGAGAGAGAGAGAGGATGGCTCTCAAAATGAACTTTGAAAGAAACAAATAGCAAATATCGATTCCTACAATGAAGTGTCTCTCTCCCATTGCCGAGATTATGCCCATGATCTCATGGCTAAGAGTTGGCAAATTGAGTGCTGACAAAGTGGCCTAGGTGGGATTTCCTCTCAAACACTACTGTAAAGAGCTATATTCTCCCATCACAGGTATCAAATGTGAAACATGAAACCAGCAGTGACCCTGTAGATCAGCCTCATCTCTTCTAAAAGGATAGAAACCATGTTGCTAGGTTCTCACTGTATCTATTACCGAGGAGGGCAAGGAACACACCATTCTTTTCACTTCCAGGTCAAGTCTACATCCTTGAGGTGCCACAAAGAGCTATGTTTTAGAAAGGAAACATCTAAGGGCCAAGTTAGATGGAGCTGTACTCTTCAGTTAGCAGCCCAGTGAAGTTAAACTCACCACATTAGCGAGGACTAGAATAATTTAAATTGTGAGATGAGTTTTGTGAGTAGGAGATTATATAAATAGACTTGAATTGGAAGTGCGTAAGTGAGAGCGCCATTAAATCCAGATCTTCATGCAGAGTATTTTAACCTGAAGCAAAGCAGAATGAATCACCTTCTGACCAATCAGATTGAAGAATTCAACAACACTGCAGAATAATAAAATATTCCCACTTGTTTTTCAAACTGAATTTAACATGCTCATGTTAATCGAATAATTCCATCAGTAAAGTCCTTTATGTTTGATAACACTGATATTCTTGAAAATGTCAGTGTCTTTTTGAAAAATTAAAGAAAATTTAATCTGAAGGTTTCTGTAATCAAATTGTTGCTTGTTCTTGGAACTGACTTGAGAAAACACGGACTTCTTATTGCATGTCCATTAAATTTCATTTCAATCATTCAGTTGTGGAAACAAAAACAAAGCAAACATATTCATTTTCCACCTCCGCTCTCTAGTCATGTGCCCGTGTTTTCCTGCGAGCGACAGCTGAAGTGCCATTGTTAGCACTTTGTTTTGTTAGCATGTGCACATCCAGGTCTCATAACATTAGGTCCGATCAATGCACTTCCCTTTTGAATTACTGCTCGTGAGCCGCGCTCAGGAAGGCTCATTTGTGAGGAATCGATACAGCAGAGGGATTGGGTGCAGATGGAGCAGTACATCAAGCCACTCTTGATGGGGAAATCATTGGGGTCAGTGCTGAGGAGGCTGCAGGTTATCAAAGTAGTTACACTCCTGCAATGCCACAGCCTCTGTAACAGCAGAAATGAGGGAGAACTAGCTAGCACTTTCTGTGCGTCATCTTTTACAGAGTGTTTGGTGCTTTTATTAAGCTTTTTTCTACAGACTTGCACCTGTGCATGTCAAATACACCACCACAGCTTTCCTTTTCTCTGCTCTAACACTTATAGAGAGCTCTAAATTGTGTGAGATATTTTTTCTTCAGTCACAGCATTTTCTCCCAGGATATTTTACCTCACAAAATGCCCTCTACTCAACTCCTGTCTTTAGCCATGTAAGTGTAACCCATTAAAGTGAAAATATTATACGCAATACATATACAAGTGCTCTTGTAGGATTATTGCTGCTGTCTGGCAAGACTTCTGACTAAATACACACATAAATAGCATGGTATGACAACTTCTTCTTTTATATCTAAACAGTTTGGAAGGTAGAGCTAACATTGTGTGCCATTTAAAATAAGGCAAGCGAAGCATAGTTTAGCCACCATCAACTAGCTAACATTTCTCTATTTAATAAAAGTAGTTAGCTTTTCCGGGGGGCACGGTGGCTTGGTGGTTAGCACGTTTGCCTCACACCTCCAGGGTTGGGGGTTCGATTCCTGCCTCCGCCGTGTGTATATGTGTGTGTGGAGTTTGCATGTTCTCCCCATGCCTTCAGGGTTTCCTCTGGGTGTTCCGGTTTCCTACCCTGGTCTTAAAGACATGCACTGTAGGTTGATTGGCATCTCTAAATTGTCCGTAGTGAATGAGAGTGTGTGTGTGCCCTGTGATGGGTTGGCACTCTGTCCAGGATGTATCCTGCCTTAATACTCAGTGATGCCTGAGATAGGCACAGGCTCCCTGTCACCCGAGAATAGATCGGATAAGCGGTAGTGAATGAATGAATGAGCTTTTCTGACTCTTTAAAACAGTGAGTGATGATTTCTTAATTTGCTGTGAATTCCCATCTAAGATTAATAAAATGATTTATCTGTCTTATTCTTTGCCATCTGATGTTATCTAGCTAGCATCAGACTGCAGCTAACATGGTCTATCACTAGCAAGTTAAATACAAGGTTGAAGCTAAGAGTGCAGAGGGGTTTTAGAAGGCTAAGACCGTTTAGAAACATAGCTAATATTATCTATCAAATCTTTCTTTTTCTGGACTGTAATAATCTGAACAGTGTGGAAAGTTTTCTATCTATAACACCTGACAGTTTCACTCTGAGATACATCTGGACCCTGTTGTCATGTCAGTTTCATGATGAGTCACACACAGCAATTACATGACTGGTCTTCCTAACATCGGATAGATTATATATTTATCATTTTCAGTGGTTCAGACGATTTTCTGGTGCTTAAGTAAGAATGATATACTCTGACCATCCACATTAATAGAAACAGCTGTACTGCAGCACATTTGCAGCACAGTACATAAAATCATACAGATACATGTCAGGAGCTTGAGAGCATCAAGAGTCAAGAGTTGCATTATACATGAATGTAATACAAAATAAATTGCAATAAATAAATGCACTTTTAGAAAATATATTGAATGTAAATGAAATCTCCTAATCCTGCTCATAAATATTCTATTTATTTTATCTCTTATTCTGTATTGTGCTATTTTCAGAGCTATCTATCTATCTATCTATCTATCTATCTATCTATCTATCTATCTATCTATCTATCTATCTATCTATCTATTTATCTATCTATCTATCTTAAACTGAAGATTAATTTACTTTATTAAATGAAAGAATGTAATCAATTCAAACTCAAAGATGAATAGGTTGAACAACCCTGCTATAAAGGTAAATGTGACCCACACCTGGGTCAGAACCAGTTTTTGCGAATCTAAAATAACCCAGCATGTTTGGTAACCTTGGGAACCAAGGTTCTGTAACCCAGTGCTGGCTCAAATTAAACCAGTGTGTGTTCTTTTATATTTTGTTCCATCACTAGGTTACATAACTGCAATGGGGATATGGTAGCTTAGTGGTTAAGGCATTGGACTACTGATCGGAAGGTTGTGTGTTTGAATCCCAGGTCCACCAAGCTGCAACTACTGGGCCCCTGAGCAAGGCCCTTAACCCCAAAAATGCTCAGTTGTATAAAAAAAATGAGATGAAAATGTAAGTCGCTCTGGATAAGGGCGTCTGCTAAATGCCAGAAATGTAAATGTAAATAAATGATCTCAAATATCTTACATTTGACACTGTTTTTTTCTTTTTTTTTAGAATAATGTTCTCATTAATAAGGACACTAGTGATGTTTTTTTCATTAACTATTGCTTCCACAGTGCACACAATGGCAGTTTAAAGATTTCTTTACAGCTAAATGGATTCATTTGGACAAAATGACATTGCATAGGTCACTTCCCTTACTTATGCACTCACTTGCCAAAACACTTTGTCCATTATGCAGCATTGATTCGATTGCGTTGGCAGGATTTAGGATGGATTTTTTCCGATTTGGTAAATGACTGCGCTAAGCAGCTGCGTTGGGCTTCTGCTCAAATCATTAACATGAGCACAATGCCTGAAGCACTGTATGTCCTTTAACATTTACATATGGATGTCATCATTTTTGGACTTTTCTTGATTATTGGTGTCTCTCAACATCCTAAAGTGGTTCTGATGATCATCGCTGTTTGATTTAAATGCAATTAATGCTGAGAGCATACACTATTTTGCTGAGAGAATACATTATTCTTTTGTGTATTACAAATTTTATTTTACATTATTATTTACAATATACTGATATATTTATATTCTATTAATTCTAGTGTATAACTGACATTTAGAAATGTATTAAAAATGAATATTTTTTCTGAACAGATAGAAAAAGGCTATACTGTAATAATATAATAAAATTTATATTTGTATTATTCATATTTCTTGTTGTTTCCAGGTATGATGCTAAACGTCTGTAGCTGTACATAACCTGCTGTCTTTCTAGTCCTATCTGTAGTGCCACGTTTGCTGTTTCTTGTAAAGAAAACAATATGTGTCCAGTTTATGCTCTCCTCATCTCCTAAAACAAGCTGGCCTGTTTTTTTTTTTTTTTCATTTGTTCCACTTTCTCAGCACATAACAATGATAAAGTGAGAATGTTTAGTGGCGATTAGCAGAAAGGCCCGTCACTAATTAGTCAGATCTACCTTTATTGTTCCATTTGCACATTTCAGGCAGACAGATCGTTGTTAATTAGGGTCACCGCTGAGGTAAATGAAGTGAACAAGAATCCCTACAGCTATATGGAGGATGTTGAAACTAATCTCCCATTGCTCCAGTATAGCATTCAGTGCAGTAAAGTATTGGCACCATTTAAAAGCTGCATTAGATTTGCAGAGGCAGCTCATAAACTCTCCGGTCAGAGCTTTAAAAATGTTTGCTAATGCATTTACAAGTGGTCTTTAATGACATTTCGACCCAATACAGTGTATTAACTGGCTTAAATACCCCTCAAAGGCAAATAGCGACCTTAATAGCAATATGATCTAAGATTAACACTGATATATATACAGATATATATAACTCAGATATATATACATATATGTGATATAGATATATTTATATCTGCATATATCTATCTTTATCTGCCTCATTATGGTTTCTTACCTAAGGCTGCAAAATATATGGAAGTATATTTTAATAAGGTTAACAGCCAAACAAATTTAAAAGAAATCTCCATAAAATATTCAGTACTGATGTTTTATGATTGAAGGAGGCATGTGTTTTAATTTTGTCCTGTATGGTTGTGTGGCTACTATACTGGCCAGGTGTATCTTATAGAGGATATAATAATAATAATAATAATAATAATAATAATAATAATAATAATAATAATAATAATAATATTACAATAATAATGAGGATAAATCATGCTTTTCAGCCATTTATAGTTATATTTAATTTTGTGGAATGTCATGATAGCAGCTATAAAACATTAGTTCTTTAGCTCTCTGTCAAAAAACTAGCTGACACTGGAGAGTCCTTCTGTAAACGTTAAATAACAGAACGATTTAACATATGAATCAATACATTTAAAGAAATTCACCATATGTGTATAATAATAGAAACAGTAACATACATGAAGTAGTGCATTAATATAAATCTGTGATTTGTTGTGCATACAGAGCTATTGTCAGAGCTGTTTATAGAAACCGAATCAACACCTTCTGACCAATCAGATTCGAGAACCTGTTTTTGGAGGCTGACAAGCTCCAAAGAAGAGTGTTTCACAGAGCAACTGCTGAATGCAGAAAATCTATTCAACAAATCATGGAAAGATGAATCAGGTGCTATACATTCTGCTGTATGGTCATAAGGAATCAGTTGTTTAATTGTAGAAAGACTTGTGATCAAGAGATTGTTGTTAATGAAGCCTAATTATAACGCCATCTTTATTTTCTTTTAAGAAAGAAAAACTGGACTGCTGTGTAATGTAATCATTTGGTAGTTTTTTAATAAAAATATAGCCTAGGTAAATATTTCAATAGAAACAAGCTTGATGCTTAGGAAATGATGCTAAAGGGTGACTAAAGTAATCACCCCCCACTTTTGTAGACAGGAAAAGTCTACAATTTTAGTTTTCTTCTTAATGTCCACTAGATTAGTTAAATAGCTGATTTTCTGTTCACACTGCACTTAAACAGAATCAATCTCAATTAAGTCCCTTTACAGCAGAAATATTGCTCTGTCTCCTTTGATAGCTATGCTCTGTAGACAGTTGACCAGGCAACCATTTTCTGACACCATGAGGTGGTGCTACAGTCTCATGCTTACATTCTGTTTGTGATTTTGATTTCATATAGAAAATCTGTCATTGCATGGATATCATATGATGTTAACAAACTAGTGTGTTAATAAATGTGTTCTAGCATTTTCTTTACATTTGAGCAAATTTTGTATTATTTGGGGTAAATCTCCAGGCTGTCTTTTACGCACAGTGTCAGTGATGTTTCACTCAGTTTTAATGGCCTTCTGTAGATGCTGGACACACTGTCATAAAACTGTGTTAAGTGTATTAACATCAAATAGGAATTTGAACGAGATCCATATATATATATATATATATATATATATATATATATGATTTATCTGATCTACATATATCTATCGTTAGAGATAGATAGATAAATAGATAGATAGATAGATAGATAGATAGATAGATAGATAGATAGATAGATAGATAGATAGATAGATAGATAGATAGATAGAGCTCCAACATTTCTGTGGAATAAAAAGGGCAGAATGGCTTTTTTTATTTATTTATTTATTTTCTGATATAAGTCAAGCAGATCCTTTACAGAGAAATCACACTAACGTTACATCATGCCATACACATTAGTCAGATATTTAATATATAGTGCTTGCATATTTATTTATTTATTTATTTATTTAATCACATTTGCACAGTAATTAATTTTACTTCTTCTTCTTCTTCTTCTTCTTCTTCTTCTTCTTCTTCTTCTTCTTCTTCTTCTTCTTATTATTATTATTATTATTATCATTATTTATTTATTTATTTATTTATTTATTTATTTATTTATTTATTTATTTATTTATTTATTTATTTATTATTTTTTCACATATTATTCACATGATTTCATGATTCACATGAAATGAAAGGCATCACATGTTTTGTTTTCTTTTGTTTTGTTTTTTCATGTTGCCTGTATTACATTATACATTTCTGCATAAGGGATGAGGGGTAGGTATCTGGGGTAAGTGGTTCAACAGCAGCTCTCTGGCACTCCTGAATGGCATGTCATATATTTTATCAATTTATAGTTACAGGTAAGGATGTAAAACATTCACAGTATGTTATATTACGTTAAAGCAGCTATAAACTGACATTCCTCCAGCAGCCTCTGAAGCATTTTTTCCTTCTCTGTTGAAATGAATCCAACAAAAAAAGCAGTTTGACACCTGAATGAGAAACTGCAGTGCCTTCTGTCCTGAAAACTTAATACTCACAGCTTAAACCCAGTGACTGATATAGAGCACTTGCACTGGAGACTCCCTCTGAGACTCCTTTTACTATATAAATCACAGGAAACTTCATCATATCAACAAGCCCAGAAAAAAACTGTATACATGAAATGCCTCCTGCAGAAGTGTTGTTACTATAGAAATGACAATGTATTCAAACTAGTGGATTAATATAAGCCTTGCAGCTGTAAGTGGTGTCCGAACTGCTTATAGAAAATGAAACAACTGTGTTATCGGTAAAAAAAATAATAGAGTGTAGTTATATCACACCTATTTTTTCTACGTGCTCTTAAAAAGTCGGATGCATTACAAGTTTAGTGAAGCATTTTTGCGACAAAATTTGTCAAAATAAATTTCCCGTAAAACGCTGATAAAATTCCCACAACTCCCAAAGAGAGGATTTTCAAATGACTTCACATTCACATTCATAAGTTAAAAAAACTGTCTTGTACTTACATTTGCATGATTGTTGTGCTTTTGTAAAATAAAGCACACGTTCACACATGTCTCTCTGCTGCTGGATTTTGTGTCTATTGATTAAGAATGAATCTATTCAGCAAGTGATGAGGTCACCTTATTTGTTAATAAAAAATACAAAGTGCTACAGAGGGGCTTCATTAATCAAAAGAGCCTCTGCCCGCCTATACGACTCTCACCATTTTGTTCATTCAGCAACTTCCTTTTCAAACACTGCCTCACTGCATTTCTCTATATATTTGTAGTCACTTTGTAGCATCAGACAGCTTCATGGAATTGATCTGTTTCATAACAAATGTCAGCTTTAACTGATGTGACAGTCAGTATGAGGCCTTATACACATCACTGTAATTTATCTTTTAATATATTTTACATTTATTGACCCGGTTTGTGTTAAGACACCTAGCTATTATCATTCAGCAAGTCATTATTAGTTATTATCCTTATTATTAGTTGTTAACCTTAGCTAATGTTTTCCCATATCATTGGTTACTTGGAGAAGAGGCACTAATATACCCTTAGTATGAATATTTATTCGAAATTCTGCTTCAGAGTTAACCAGAGAATTGATTTGTTTTTAATTGTATTTATTTCATTAACTCATTTGATGAATAGTGGTACATTCACTATCACTTTTAAGATGTAGTGCAGGACAAATGATTCAGGATTGCTTCCTTTCTCTTGCTCTATGGTGGCCAAGATCAAGTGGTGTCAGTCAGCACCCTGAAAAACAGATCCTCTGATTGGCTCCTTCTCACCCTGGTGTCACGGAGACGGGTGCTGTGGCAGTCTGTAGTCTTTCAAGCTATCATCTGTCTCTCTGTCGTCTGATAAGCCTCGAGTTCAACATCTCTGCCTTTCTTCTCTGGAAATGATCATCCAGTAATACACACTAATGTCAGAAGACATCATGAGCAGACACAAATAATGTCTACTTATAATGTTGAATATTGTCAGATACATTCATTCGCTTGATTAGCATGTGAGAGAGTCATTAATTGTCTCACCATGACAGTACCAGCCGTTCTCTTTTTTCTGGCTTATTTTAGATTCTGGCCTCATGTTCTGTGTTTGATGTTTCCATCCTTTAATAAGTTATACGGCTCTGGGCACACTGCAGGCTGAGAAAGCAGACATAATGTCATTAATATGTGACGTGTCCCACCACGATCCATTGAGAGCTCAGGGTATCCCTGGGGGGCAGCACCTCTTTATTCCCACAGTCTCAGGAGATATTCTCCCAGGATAAAGATCCAACCAGGGGAAGAGGTCAACTATAAGCAAATATCTCTCAATACTGGCTCAAAGTGGATTTAATGTTTCACAAAGCATCCATATTATCCCAGAGGATAAAGCCCATAAAGCTGAGACTTTTGTTCTGGGAGTTTTTATAATGTTAATTAGAAATGGAGGTGGTGACTGTTTTTTTTTTTTCTGTTTTATTGTTATTTAATGTGCATGTAGTATGATATTGAGATTAAATCACATCAGATTTATTGGAAATATGAACCCAATTTTTGTTATATTCTATTCCCTGTAGAGTTTTTTTTATCTGCAGTTTGCCAGTGTTTACAATTTATTAATGAACAATGAGCATCATACTTTTTATCCATTTACAGTTACATTAAAGTTAAATAGCATTTATGTTATGTAACTTTAAAGAGTTGTTCTCTGTCTTTCATCTCTGTCTTTTGTTTCTCTTTTACAGTAAATAAGACAAAAAATAATTCAAGTTCTCGTGTTATGCAAAGTTGTCTTTCCTGAAGACTTTCCAGTGGGGAAAAATTCTTGACTTTTACAAAATGCTGACACCGGATGCTGATATCTTCCATAAATGTTAAATAAATGTCTTTATAATATGTTTTTTCTTTGTTAAATAACATCTTACATCTGTTTATTATTAGTCTTCGATAATGAGATGTGGAATATTTGCCATACAAGACCCTGTGGATTAGCTGTTGCTATGGAAACGCTAACGTATTAGAACAAGTGCCGCTGTGATATAAAATTGGGACTTGAATCTCAGCTGGCGCGGCAGTCAGAGCTATAAAAATTCATCAGCACCTTCTGACCAATCCGATTTTTTTTTAAATTCCAAAAATGAGCCGTGATTTTATGCAAAATGATTAGATTGAAGTTTTAGTCTGTATTTCATCCATATGAATATTTGTGATTACATGTATGTGGTGTAAAGTGTTACATGACCAAAGACATTTACTTTCAAGCATGTACCTGAGATCTAAATTTATTACTCTGTAAAATGTAAAAGTAAACCATGTTGTAATACAGATATAGCTGCCATATTTGGTAGATGCATTTATATCATCCACATGGCAGAATTCCATCTATACATATTACATCAGTTAAAAAAAGTAGGACTTTTATGATTAAATGAAATGAAAATAATTTTACTTTATTTTTGTGTTGTCCTCCTTTTGCCACTGTTTGTTTGCATGATAAAGAAACACGTTACTGTAAGATTTGAAACGTTTTTTGTTTTTTTTTAAACAAAAGAGCTCAAATTCTTTTCATGTCCCTCCATCAAAAATGTGTGTGTTATGTGTGAAAGAGAGCTCTGCTTCAAGCTCTGGCTCCATGTTCCCAGTGTGTTCCTCTTATTAGTCTTGCCGGGTGTGTGAGCAGCCCTCTCCTCTGGCCTGTTGTTGTTTGTGAGTGCTAGGGGAGCTGCTGAAATGACAGGACATGCCAACAAATTGCATCACTTCTGCCTCAGTGGTTGAGGACAAAGTAGCGCCATATGCCCAGATCCAGCGATGAATGGGGCTCATTTCCATGGTCCGCTCCGGCCCCCAGGACCCCCCATAACCCCCCTCTCGCCCCACCCTAAACCACCCCATCCACCCAATCTATCCCCCTTTTCCACCCCAAAGACGCCTGCATGTCATTGCGGCTTACTGAAGATGAACTTCTACATGCAATGCTATTTATGTTTGTATATGCAAAATGCTTCTATGCGACTTTTGCTCATGTAGGCATAAATTTGAAAATCTTTTCATTTATTTATTTATTTTTTTTGGATTTAGAGATTTGCTCAGAATAGCTTTTTTTGGTTTTTGCTATTTTGATCAATATTTCTTGGTTGGAAAACTACTTAGGAATATTGCTAATAGCAAGTGAAAATATTTTAATAAGGGAAAAGATATGGAGCATTTCTGATATTATTAACTAAATATTAGATTACTGAGTTTATTTCTAGGCATGGTATTCATTTCTAGTTTATTCTATTGGCAGTCGTTACTACTAATAAGATTATTTTGGCACTTGAATTCATTAAAATGTCTAGAAACCATAAGGCTTTAACATTCTAATCATTTATTATAATTGATAAATAATAATAATAATAATAATAATAATAATAATAATAATAATAATAATTAGTAGTAGTAATAGTAATCGTAGTAGTAGTAGTATTAGTATTAGAATTATTTATTTTAAGTAATATTATATTAATAAACTAATAAGAATTATTTTTATGTCCAATTTATTTTTCAAATATATAAATTATATACAATTTATTATATATATATATATATATATATATATATATATATATATATATATATATATATACATATATATACATACATTTTTCTCATTTTATTCCAGCTGTAACTTTTAATAGATGTACATTGTACTCAAGTAAGGTATTTGTTAATAGTCTACAGTGAACACCACTTGGTCTCCAGCAGAGTTCCAAGTCCTCGTAATCACTCTAATTAGAGTGCAGTGCTGATGATCAATTAAAACACTGAGGCTAATCTGTTAACTTCACCCTCTGCCCTGCGCTAGCAAATTCTCCCATTAGTATCAGTTTATTTTATTAAAAGGGCTATTAAGCTTTGGGAAGGGAAACAATCCAAAACCTTTATCACTATCACTGCTTATGTGTGGCAGTGTGTTTACTGATTAGTTATTTGGAGTGCCTGATGATACATCTAATTACAAAATGCTTATGTGTGTGTGTGTGTGTGTGAGTGTGTGTGTGTGTGTGTGTGTGTGTGTGTGTGTGTGCGTGTGTGTGTGTGTGTGTGTGTGTGTGTGTGTGTGTGTGGAGAGAGAGAGAGAGAGAGAGAGAGAGAGTCTGTCAGGGTTAAATTGAGCATAGACAGTCCAGAGGGGGGAAGCATGTCTGTACAGATGTTGGATGGCAGATTTATGTTCGTCAGTCTCCCCAAATGAATTCAGATAGCTGTGCTAATGCATGTGCAGCACGCTGTACTGCTGCTAATTAAGCAGCTCTCCTTCCACTAACAAAAATATGACCATATCACCATCATTTAACATCTATCTCTGATGTATACAGCATCTGTGGAACATCTGTAATACAGTACATATATATGTGACCATTATTTTTTCACCTATGAAGCTCAAGGCTTTGTTCTGGGAGTTTTTATTATGTTACAAGTTAAAACTCCTGACTTTTTTTTTTTTTTACATTTGTGTGTTATGCTGTAGTAGTGCTTGTGTATAATGTTATGATAAATATGAACATGCTGGTTTTAGGTTATAGTAAAGGTCAGAGATGGTCCTGGAGGCATTCTGCTTCATTTACACACCTGATTGAACCCATCAGTTAATTACTAAGACCTTCATGGATAGGATCTAGGATGAGTCACATTATGTCATACTCTTTATACCACAGTGCTGCTGAATTCTTGAATCTGATTGGTCAGTTGGTGTTGACTGATTTTCTATAACAGCAGTTCTAACAGCAGTTCTAACTATAATCTAATTCAAAGGTTTCCTATAATGCACTCAGTCTAATACATTATCATTTCTATTATAATAACACATTCAAAAGCACTTGTTCTGGTGGAGGCTCCACATTCACAGCTATTTTTTTTTAACTATCCATGTTTATTTATTTATTTGTTTGTTCGCTTGTATGTTTGTTTATCTTTATTTAGTTTATTTTTATATATTAATGTATTTACTTATCATTGATTTATTGATAAATAATTTTTATTATTTATTTATTTTTATTTAATTTTTTATTTTTTTTATTTAATTTTTTATTTTTTTGGAAGGAGTCTCCAGTCATGTTACAGTTGGAAATAAATCTTTAAAATAATTTTTTTTTTTTTAAGATTTAAATCTAACACACATCCCAGGATACACCCCAGTGTTGTATTGTGCTGTTGTATCCCATCCACCCCAATGTCTGATGATATGTGAAAGCAGGTACAGGTGTGCAGGTGTTCTTAATAAAGTGGACAGTCCGGGTATATCACTTTTATATTTGTTTTTATGTTGAGCAGAGTGCGTCTTCAATAATGAGAAGAATTTATTTACTTCCTTACTGACTTACTTTCTTACTTTAAGCCATTATTGTGAATTTACTTTCTTTCTTTAAATCATTATTGTGAATTTACTTTCTTTCTTTAAGTCATTATTGTGAATTTACTTTCTTTAAGTCATTATTGTGAATTAGAACAAAGGTGCTAACCTTTTAAAAGTCAGATGAATATCATGTAAATAATCACATTGTCTTTTTCATCTACTCTATGGAGCAATGTCAGGTTTTTCATGTGTGCCTGAATACAAACGAATAAATTCAGTTGTGTGACATGTTAAAATTTTCCCACATGTGAGAAACGTATGGTTTTATGTGATTTTCCTCGAAGGCTTCATCACAGACCCTGGACTTCTGCATGAACCATTCTAATAGTGTGTTAAACTCCTAACTTTCAGCTGTAAAATAGTTCAAGGTTCTTAGTGAGCATATGTTTACTCTGGGATCTGGGGAATCTCTGTGGGCTGTGATTCTGACCCAGCTCACTGATGATGATCGCTCGTATGTGTTCCTGCCACCTTCACTGGCTCTCGACCAGCTGTTCCCTGGCACTGGGCATTCAGACGCCTTCTCTCAGTGTCTGACCAGGAGTGTGTCGCCCCTCAGGTGATGGTTTAGTGCCAGGCTGGCTGGGTTCTTGCCAGATACCATAGTGCTTGTGTCCTTAACAGTCATTATCTTTTCTAGTGAATAATCAAGAATAATCAATTGAATATAAAGTGAAGCAGCTGTTTAAAGGGTAAAACGGTTCATCTCATTAATATTAAATGCAATCTGATTTCCTTGGAAATCTTCTGCGATTATTTTTAGTCTCACTAAAAAGGAATTAAATTAAGTGTTTAATGGCACTGCTAGCCCTTATTTGGAATCAATAGAAAGTAGACAAAATAGAAAGAAAGTAAAGCAATTTGCTTTTATATTCAGTTTTTGGTGTAAGACTTTGAAAACAACAATCCTTGTTCTTCTGTGTTGATAGATAGATAGATAGATAGATAGATAGATAGATAGATAAAAAACAGACAGACAGACAGACAGACAGACAGACAGACAAAAATAGATAAAAAACTTAAACAAAAAGATGTGTAATTTACACACTTAATTAATTAATTAATTAATTAATTAGTTTATTTATTTATTTATTTATTTATTTTTATTTTTATTTTTTTTATTTAATTATTTATTCATTAAAAAGTGATCAAAATGTGGTCCACTTCTACTTTTAAATCCACTTATCAATAAAGAAATAACTTTCGGTCTTTCCATTTCCCCAAATCTTCAGTTGACCAAATATGACGTCCACCTCTTTGATTTGAAGCAAAAAGAAAGGCAACACCCACTACTCCTTCATTTTTCTCCTTTCTTTCTTTTACTTTCTGAAAGAAGATCAAATATTTCTGCTTGAGGAAACCTTTTTAAATTGTGCTGTGACTGCTGTCTCGGCCCCATGGTTATTGCTTAGACACACTGATCCCCCGACCGCACCCCAAATGTCATGCTGTAGTTCTTGTGTGTGTGTGTGTGTGTGTGTATGTGTGTGTGTTTGTGTGTGTAGTCGGGGGGGGGGGGGGGGGGGGGGGGTTAATATTAAGGTGAAGAGTGAAAGTTTACTTCTAGTTGAGACAAGAACTTTAAGACCAAACTAAATATGACGTCCTCTTGACCTCTCTGATTTGGTGCAACATAAATTTTTATAAATGTACAATTTTTAGTAGCAGTGACCAGGATCACATGGCTACTGAAAATGATGAGGATCTAATGATATTTCTGTCTTTTGGGTTATATAATTTCTTAAGTATAAAGCATCTTCTTTATTTGAATCTAGATCTCTTTAGTGCTCCAAATATTTGTATCTCTATTCAGATTTAAACACCCTGGTAAGTGGTTCTGGGCTAAACCGGAAGGTTTGTCAGCATGGTTTATGAATTTTTCCAGCTTGTTCGACCTCAAATAAGATTCTAGTCGCAATGTACACTTTAAAAAAAAAAAAAAAAAAACAATAATGCACCCCATATTCATATCTGTATTTATGAATAATGTATTTGTATTCAGTTACATCTCCAGTTTTGACTAAATGAACACTGTCTCCACACCCGACAAAAAAAACCCCATCAATTATAAAGTCAAGAATTTGTGTAATGTGTATTTTAGGAAATGACGCAGACCAATTCTGCTATTGTAGACTTTCGAAAATGTCCAGGATCCTTGGCTTTTGGCCTGACTTGAAGCATAGATTTATGTCTTTAGCAGCAGTGTGTGAAAAATATCTAAAGTAAAAATAGCTTAATGCTGGAGCAAAGCAAATGTTTTGTCACTTGTTATTTTTTTTCTCGCTTTCTTTCCAGTGACCAGCTGACTAAATCCATGAAGTCAAACATAACATTAATCAATGCGCAGAAGCTTTCCTGTCTGTTTGGGATGAGCCGTGGCCCATGTATTTTCCAACATTTTTAGCATAACTCCACTTATACAAACAGCGTTGTGAAAGACTTGTAAAGAGAGTTGTGAATTCTCAGGACTTATTACAATAGTGTCTTATGGACCAGGGGGCTCAGAGGCACCCAAAGTCAACTTTTATCCATTTGTGTTTGCTCATGATCTTCTTCAGCTTGGATTTTTAACATGATTGGAGTCTCCAAGGAAAAAGCTCTCATATGGAAGGATTGACTTTTTTAAATCCATGGCTCTACCCCTGAGGCTGTGCCTTCATTTTCTGACACTTTATTTGAGTGAGAGTGAAGTTAAAGTTAAAGTAATCTTTAATTTAGGAGCTGCTGAGGACTTTGAACTCATTTGAACTCCATCATAAGGATGCTTTACTTTTTTATGCAGACAAATTTATGGTCTAATATTTCTGTTATATAAGAGGAATAAAACACTCCAGGACCACAGTTGTAGTGCAGATACATTATTAAAGTATAGATAATAAGTGAATCTCAATTATTAGTGAACATTTCTAGTCACAAATATACTTAAGTGCAAATATGTTGCTACTTCATCAGTCACACTACATGAAGAATTGTTTTTTTTTTTTTTCTTCAGTGATGAATTTCATTAGATGCATATAAATTGTTGGAGCCCATTTTATTCAAACGAGAATAAAAGATTTATAAAGGTATAAATAAGAATATAATGAATAATCATTGTAAATAAATAAATACATAAATAAATGAATGAAAAAAAAAAATAAATAAATAAATAAATAAATAGACAGACAGATAAATAAATAAATAACATGTATTAATAAACTATAAATGCCCCCAAACAATATTTTAGTAAAGTGATAACGCAGAATTAACAACAGTACACTTTGTGCTGGTGAAGGATGAGACAGAGCCATAGCTACATAATGAGCTTTAAAACGTTGTGAACAAATACAAGGTACTTTTTAAGTGTTTAGTGTGTCAGTTTTTCTAAAGTTTGTAGTGACTCTTATTTTGAATGTTTCACAGAAAAACAGACTATACATAACAACTCTATAAACATATCATATATACTTCCTGCTTAGGTGAATAATTATAAGTCTTTACTAAGAGTAGGTTGAATTCTTCTGGCAGTCCTGCAGTTCATTTCTAATACACATGGATTAGTGTGTATAGAATGTGTGCATTGTCAAACTGCACCGGTGCATGACATGAGTTCATCAACACTCCACACATGGACCCGATCGATCCACAAATCCCACCTGATTTTATTCCTTTATCCAAACTGTACAAAAGCCAGGAGATTATCTGCAGAAAGAAGAGTGAAGAGATGAGAGAAAAAATCTGCACTGGAGCTCTTTGATTTTCAGAAGAACACAAGAAGCTTCCCCTTATGTTCTGCTGAACAACTCCAAAATAATAATTACAATTTTAATAACAGAGGCCAGGCTGCTGAAAATCGGCTTAGGGGAACGGTGATGTAATAGATGCTGAAGAAGAGGCTTTAGAAAAGAGGAGGAAGTGGGTTATATCCAAGCCATGCAACCGCTTCTCCAATTCAATGTACATGAGTAGAGAGGAAATGATATACAGCTCGAGACAAAAAACAACTGATGCAGGACCTTTGAGTCCCAAACTTACAAGTCCTCCCTTTTTTTTTGTTGTTGTTGTTGTTTTTAACAACAAAAATTGTAGGTCATATACTGAGTACAGGATCAGAAAAAAATCTGAAAAATGCCAGAAAGAATCAGTAACAGCAACAACTATGCTCATTTTCTTTATCAATTTCAAGGGAAAATGAGCATAATTTTGAGTAAATCCTGTGTATGAAATATATGGTGTATATAAATGGACTCTAACTGTTAAAATTAAAACAAATATTTAACTGTAATTCATATATGTTTTTTAATGGAGCAATTAACTGAGTTTAATTAACTGAGGTTTACTAAATACTGTCTGCTTAATTCAAAATACATAGTGAGTATCTGGTATAATAATAATAATAATAATAATAATAATAATAATAATAATAATAATAATAATAATAATAATAATAATAATAATAGAGCTGCAAACAAGATTGTATAATGTGTTGTATCTCTGTGTGAGGTGTTGAGGCAATTCAAATACTTTGAATTCATATCAGTTTCCAAGCTTGGCTCGAGCAAGTGGCAAGGTAATAAGCCCATAAAGACAGTCACAGCGACATTTCAATTTGCATCTGAACACTCGCAAAGGGACTCTCTCTCCTTCTCTCTCTCTTTCGCTCTCTGTCTCTCTTCCTGCCCCTTTCCTCCAACCGTGATTAATACACACATGTTGCACAAAGAGCTCCTTGTTAGCTTAATGGCAGGGTCTAAATGGAGACTTATATTTCCAGGATTATATCTGTATTCAATTGCAAATGATTTTTTGGGGGGACTTTTAATACCCCGCTCTCTTGTCTATGAATAATAGTATCATTTAAATGTAGCAGACACCTGGTGGAAGGGGGGAGGACGTGGGGCTACGATGCTGACCTGGCACTGCTGCCAACTTCCCTCTTTCCCAGCCTAGTCTTATCCTTACCAAGCAGCCTCCAATTTCACTCCCGCACCTTCAAATGCCACACACTTGAAACTTTATTCTCCCTTCGGTAAGGAGGGGAAAAAAATCATTCCCTTGTGAAAGGGAGAACATGATGGAAAAAAAGGACTGTGGTGGGTTAAGGGAGGAAGGGGAAAAAAAAGAAATTCTTATCAATCTTTTCTTTAGATTTGGAAGAAAAGTCATCTAAAGGAGTAGTGTACCATTTCAATGGAAGCCACCAATTAAATACTGTAAAAGGAAAAAAAAAACCATTGGTGGCCTTAATGCCCTTTTGTTGGCTTACAACGAAATGATTTATGTACATCAGCCTCTGAGCCCGGACAGAAACGAGGGGCGCATTTTAGACGGGAGGCTATTTGTATGCGTCCCTCGTCTTTCCCGCACACAATTGGGCCAGTATTGCGTTTTGCAAATTTATACCAGGATGTTGGTTTAGAGTGTTTCCCTGAAAAAAAGGAGAAGTTTTTCAAGCAAGTGTCTGCTTTCATGAGCACAAGTGATTGAGGCCCACAAACAAAGCGTTGTTTCAAAACTCACAGATGTATGGCCGGAGTGAGGCTTTGTCCTCCGAGCCGGAGAGGTTTTTTTTTTTGGACATTTTCTGTTCAGGCACAGCACTGAACTGTTCAAAAAAATACTTGTCCGCTTGATGGCCGATATAAGCTTAAGCTTTCCCAGGGCTATATTTTCCACCCAAGAGGCTTTCATTCTCTCTCTCTCTCTCTCTCTCTCTCTCTCTCTCTCTCTGAGCTCATCGGAAGGTGAACATTCCTTCTTACTTTCTCTGTTGATCCTTAAGGTTTCTTTGGTTGTCCATTTGGGGGAAAATTTATAGGGTCTATGTAAAACCATAAAACAGAGTGTATGAAACTAGCACATTGAAACACCTGAAACTATATAGGGATGCAAACAAAATATGACTTAATTATTCAAATTTAACAGATGATGTGTTCGAATACAGATACAGATAAAAATGGGAGCTGCACTATTCATTTGTTTATTCGTTTGTCTGTTTGTTTTAGAAAGCTCACCACCACAAGTAGGAGGTGTATACACTACCGCTCAAAAGTTTGGGATCACTTGCATATTTCAGCTTGATTTCAGCTACGGAGGAAGACTCCATCAGTCAATCCATCTTGTGGGAGATGCTCCAGGAAGCATGGCGTGAAATCTCATCAGATTATCTTGAAGAATTGACAGCTAGAATGCCCAGGCTGTAATTGCTGTGTTTTTTTTTTTTTATAAAGGCAAAGTTTGAAGGAAACATTCATCATTTCCATCAAAATCATTATTTCTAACTCTGACACGTCAGCATGTCCTGTTCTTTTGCTATATTTTCTATTCAGACTAATTTCGTCTGTGTATCCTTGGAAAACAATAAAATCTTTGAGTGATCCCAAACTTTTGAGCGGTAGTGTATGTTGATGTGAGCAAGCAAAAATGAGATGCTGCATGGTTCATTTCCAAGATTCATTCATTTATCCTTAGTAATCACCTGGTCAGGGTCATGTGGGGTAAATTATTCTATTACAGCCGTCTACATTTATTAGAAATTACCACAGGCAAGTACAAACAAAATTAATAACTTTGTTCTCTAAAGCAGTCCCACACACACCTCTGGTCAATACAATTATGAACTCATGCTGTCAGTGGTGTATTCCTAGTGTACTTCAGTGAACTAGTTGATATTTAATTTTTTTTTAAATGATAAATTTACTATTTTGGCCATTCTGTTTTAAATTTAATGATAGATATTTGGAGATACAAATAGGGGTATTGTTTTACACCACTTTATACACATTTATAGTGCTGCTGAAAATGGTAAAAGTGGATGTGGTAGCTTAGTCATTAAGATGTTGGGCTCCTGATCTGAAGCTTGTAAGTTTGATTCCCAAGTCTACCAAGCTGTCACTGATGGGCCCTTGAGCAAGGCCCTTAACCCTCAATTGCTCAGTTGTGTAAAAAATGCTATAAATTGTATGTCGCTCTGGATAAGGGCTTCTGCCAAATGGCAGAAATGTAAAGTTTGCAAAGGTGTAAAGGTGGCACAGTGGTGCAGCAGTTAGAAGTTTTGCCTCACAGCTCTATGGTCTCTATGGTCTCTATGGGGAATGGTAATTTGCAATTGTTGAGGTGTGAATAATTGTAAATGTGTGTGCATAATGATCTAATCGATTGGTGATCAATTCAAGATGTATTCCTGCGTCATGCCCAGTGTTTCTTATCCTCTGCAACCCTAACCAGAATAAAGCTCTTACTGAAGATGGTTGAAGGTGCGGCAGAAGAAACCGCTCCAGTTTTTCACCTGATGAGATCTTGTTTGCAGTAACCCCACAGATTCACAGAGAGGCCTCGAAGATCCCATATCTTCTTTAGCCCGCAATATTTATGGAACATTTAGCTGACCAAATTAGATACTGTTGAGCCATGCGCATGTAATTATACAGCAAAGGAAATCGCTTAGTGTTCAGCCGTTCTCTTTAACTCACTTGTCTTTAAAGCTTAGTTACAGTTTCTTGCTACACAAGCACCATGTGTTCAATCTTGGCTTGAAAACGTTCTCTTTGGTTTGTCTAGACTGCAGGAAATGCAAAATTGCATTTGTTTACAACCATTAGGAAATCAAAGCCAAGGCAGCCATTAAAGAGCAGCTTCAAGCAAAGAAAGCTGAGAAATTCAAAGTGCCTACTGCTGTTTACCCTGTGTGGAGGAAAAAACAGTCCGGAAAATGTGACACACAGAACCTGGAACCTTTTTTTTATATCTGTATTTTTTTTCTGATTCTAAATTAATGAGTAATGATATAAAGATCAAATTGTAAATTTCTTTATCATTTCGTTATCATCGATAATCTATGAATATCAGCAATTAATTCATGCTTGATTAGCCATTTTTTCCCTTATAAACATCCTTCAATGATGTGAAAGCTGAAACTATTATATGAGCCATCGACACACCACCTTCTACTATGTGTGTTTCTTAGTTGTTTGCCCCATGAACATGAACATGTCTCGCATGCATCACTTCACGCTCTGGTAAAATAACAGTGTTGTAGAGCGCTGTGCTGATGGACCAGTTAAAACATATGCCTTGTTTTACACTGTTAGGACAGAGTGATATGATTGGATTTCCAGCAAGACCAGACATAAGACAAATAACACGCTGTTGACTCACTGTGTTTAAGCAATTCACACCGTCTGAATGGCCATTTGCTTATCATTACAGATTATTACACACTAGACTGGCTTTCGTATGCTAAAAACAATAAATAAAAATATAAATAAAAAGCTCTGCTCACAGAGGCTTATTTGATCACCAAAATCTGTAACTCATTTTAGAAATGACGCCGTAAATTCAGGAATTTTGAGAAGTAAATGGTTTACGTTTGCAAAATAAACCAAGATATTTTCCACATTTCAGATATAAACATTCATTTAAAAAAAAAAAACACAGTAGTTTATCTTATTTCTGGTCTTGGATCTACACACATGGATCTAAAGTTTGATAAGCCAGGATATACATTTTTTTTTGTTGTTTTTAAAAAAAAAAGAGCAATTACAGCTGTGTTTTCCAGAATGTCCAGTATGAAATGGCACATTTGTTTTGAGATAATAGCAGTGACTAAACTTTAATATGCAACCATACTTTAGTATGGTTGCATACATCTAATATCTTTAAAGCAGCAGATCTCGATGAATGATCAATGATTCATCAATATTTAGGTTGGTTTAAGGAACAAGAAGAAGAAGAAGATGATGAGGATGATGATGATTATGAAGAAAAAGAAGAAGAAGAAGGAAGAAAAACAGACACGCCTTAAGTGTAAGAGTATGAAGAGGATGTGTGTGACTACGTTTCTGTGGGCCGTCTCATGCCTGGGACTAAAAGTGTGTGAGAAGTCGTTATTTCAGTGCGTTTGCTCAGATGGAGCTCACTTCTCAGTCAACACTGACTGAAAAATGGAGCAGACATGTTTTTGTTCAATTTCGTTCACTCAAGCACCCTGACGCCAAGATCCAAAAATTTAAACAGACCTTACCTTATGAAGAAATTCCTTATGAGGAATCACTGCAGCTGTCAGGGTTAAATATTTAAAGTGAAGCATCTCAGGTGTCATCGGGCATCAACTCCTGAACGGAGTGCCAACCCATCACAGGGCACATACACGTGCAATCACACACACTATGGGCAATTTAGAGACTCCAATCAGCCTAGAAGCATATCTTTGGACTGTGGGAGGAAACTCACCAAGCACAGGGAGAACATGCAAACTCCACACACACAGTGAGCAGGAGCAAGACTCGAACCCAGGATACTGGAGATGTGAGGTGAATGCGCTAACCGCTAAGCCACCATGCTGCCAACAAGAAACTATGTTAAAAGTATATTTTGTATAAATGCTGAATGTTGATTTGACATGGTACTGAATGTATGTAAAAGATTTTACACAAATATATTGCCTAAATATAGGCATGCAAAAAAACGTTATATACCATTTTGGTTCAGTAAAAAATTGTTCACATTGTTGTCCAGAAACAAATCATATTCTGTCAATTTTTGTATATTGTGTCACAGCAGAAAAAATACCCATGAATCCAATTAAATTGACCTCTGTTTTAGAAGGATGCTAATACTTTTCCCTGTGAGTCAGAGGTAGATTAGCCTCTCAGCACTTCCCTGTGCCTGTGTTCATTTTCACTGTGATGCAGCAAGAGCAGCACTTTCTCAGAGGAAGCATGTGTTTACCTTCGTTCTCTCCTGGATCTGTTGTGCAACCGAGGAGAACAACCTAATAAGACTACATTTGTAATGACTAAAACTGGCAAATAAAATGTTAGATATGATTTGAGGTTATTGAGGATCAAAACTGTATAGGTCACTCTGAAAACCTATAATGAACATCAGTCAATTTTCTGCACCTCTCATCCTACACAGAGTCACAGCAAACCTGAAGTCTATCCCAGTAGACTCGGGGTACAAGGCAGGGGACACCCAGGATGGGGTGCCAACGCATCACTGGGCATAATTACTCACCTATTTGCACAAAACAGACAAATTAGAGATGCCAATCACCCTAAAATGCGTGTCTATGGACTGTTGAGGAAACTGGAGTACCTAGAGACAACCCTTGATTCAAAGAGAAAGAACATGCAAACTACACACACACACGGCAGAGACAGTAATTGAACCCCCAACCCTGCAGGTGTAAGGCAGATATGCTAACCACTAAGCCACTTTACCTCTTACAATAAACATATGATCTTCAATTCCATCTAAACTGATCAATCACATCTACATATAAGTATAATAAAATTCTGACTTTGTTCATTACCCAGAAAACCTTGATAGCAGTCCCTATGAGTTTTTAGCCCTGATTTCATTTCTACCTACTGAGAGTGATGCAGCAGTGCTTTAGTCCTTTAATCTAACCAGCTCTCTCACCTTGTTATCAGAGTACTCTGCTCATACAGCTCAGCTTCAGCTTTCATGCTTATACCTCCATCATGCTCGTCATCTCATAGACCACTAACTATCTGAGCTAAGTCTATGGAATTTCTCATGAACCTGATATTAAATCACTGAAAAATGGTGAATATGACATGAAAAGAGTTTTTTTTACGAAATCAAGCTGTTATGTGTTATGATTTCTCCTATTATCTGTGGTAGCAATCCTAGTCATCGTGTAATATCCATAATGACCAGCATTAAAGTCACAAAATCACTAAACGCATCACATATATTTCGTTAAGTTTTTAAGGTGGAGTTTTCTTTTATATCACAAAATTGTCAGCTAGGCAAGAATTTCTGATCTGTATTTGTAATCATATTGCTACTCTTTTTAGTTATTTTAATAACAACTATGGGTTTGCTTCTTTCTGGATATCTGGATTTGCTTCTTTAAGCAATTCCTGATTACACCTTTAAAAGCACTGGCCTTCAAAAGATCATAAGCTCTACTTGCCAACTCTGGCATCTGAGCAGCCCCAATGAGCGTCTCTTATTTTACAGGACTTTGTCTGTAGATTTTACAACATGCTAGTGGGAGGCTCCCAGATGAGATGGACTCATAAAAAGGGCACAGATGCATGGTAGTCAGTGTCTGTTTATTTCTGACAGTTCTTTACAATCAGTACGACACTAAACATCGCAGGCATCTGTGATCTAATGCCAGTAGCACGCAAAGGGAGGTGGTACATGTGTACCTTCAATGTTTGTGAAGCAGAAGGGAAGGAAAATATATTCCATACCAGGCTGATAGATGTTCACAGACATAGAATGCCACTGTTATTTAATCACAAAAAGCAGCAAAGGCTTATGAATAGTTCTTAAGGCTGCAGAGGAAGACAGGAGGACCTGCTTTTTGATGACAGCGTTATTACAGTGTTATGATGTTCTGTGTATTAGCAAGTGGATGATGGATGTGCATCCTAACCTTGTTCTGTGGGCCTCACAGCATGCTTGGGCAAAGCGCTTCCTAATCGTTATCTTGTCCCCAGCCTCCAACTGAGCATCTAATGCTGGACATGGAAAGTTAAGACTTCCTCACATATGCTTCTTTATTGGGCCAGAGATGTCAATGAGGTTTGACTTACAGCCAGCACTTTGTGAGCCGTATCTCTTTACATGGCGATGGAAAATGGCAAGCTTGAAACTCAGCACTTCTTAAAGCAAACATTCACTCTTAAAGTGCCATGCTGGGACCAAAGCTTTTTCCACAACATTGTTATATTAGGACTGTATACACTGGAAGGATGCAGGAAATGAGCTTCTATGTATGCATTGTGTTACAATGAAATATTTCGATTTATCGTCTTCATTATGGAATCGCATTTCAAACTGGAGAAAGGACCGTAGGATAAAGGACATGCACGATGTGTAAGAATATCTGTCCTTGTATTTTCTAAAAGGATGATATTAACCCTAAGATCTCAGTTCATTAGTCATGTCTTGAGCATAGTATTTAGCAAGTACAGGATGAATAACATAAGGCCATAATCACCATAAAATGTCACAAAGTATTTTATTCTTCTTATACAACAGAAATTTGCCAATAACAAATTTATATTAATTATAAAATAAAACTTAGTTTTTATCCATTTATAGATGCATTTAATGTTGTAGAACAGCTGTGTTCCTAGGAGAAACAAATCAGCTTGTCATATTACAAAAAAAAGGGGGGGGGGAGTTATATACTGAGACTGAAGAAAGCTTTATCTGTTTATTGGGATGTCCATCATCCATCCTACAAGTCCCTGTTTTAATTCTATGTAAACAATAACATCTTGGAATAAGCACATTATATACATCTATTATTTGAATTACAGCTGGAACTATTGTCAAAGCTGCTGTTTAAAATTTAACAACACCTTCTGACTAATCATAACCAAGAACTGATGGGAATATGAATCATTTAGCAAGCCTAGTAAAAGTAATAGTTAATATTATAGTTATGAGAGTGATCCAGGGAGAATTTAAAAGGTTAATGATATAAAATGCTCCATATCTAAGTGTTCATTAAATTTCTATAAATTTTAACTTTTAAATTATAATCTAGATTATTTGATTTGAAGACTTGCTTCAATTCTTTTTTAACATCTTGTTATAAGAAAAGCTCTATATATAAGGACACAATTTAAACAACATTATTCTAATACTACTTTTTTATTTTTGCTTATTATACACCAAAGAATGAAGAAAAATGTAATAATTAGGCATTATTGTATGATTACCTTAAGGTTTAAATTTTAGGGGTGTCTCAATGAAGAATAAACGTATATATAGTTTTGTCTTTACTTATTTTTGTATTTATTTACTACACATTATGCGTTACATGTGCATCCTGATGCTCAGCTGCTGTATCATATTTTTATGGATTTTGCTCAACGTTTTTGTTTTTGGACATTCTGTAGATTTCTTTATCATTGTACACTTTTATTTTTATTCATATTTGTAAACCCTTTAAAAACCTTTTCAAACTGTGCATGCCTTCACATGTTATGATGGATGAATGTGAGGTACTGTATGCTTTCACAGACCAACTCTTTAGAGCATGATAAAGACAAAGATAAGAAGGAGGAAAGTATGATTATTAATAAATAGGAGTTTCCTTAAGTAGAGCATGTTTGTAACATGACAAAAAAAAAAAAAAAAAAAAAAATAGGTGTTTCCGCTACCTACATACATGTCTCTCCCATAAGCTTCATTGAGGTCAGCCATTTTCAGTCTGGTTTATAATCGAATTTGAGCTCACTGTTCACCCACAACGAGGCTATCTCTTTGCTTTTCTCTTGCTTCTATTGTCAATCATGCCCTTTATTGCTGGAAGCAGCCCTGACAAGCTGGGCATCATGTGAAACCATGGTCGACAGGAGGCAATAAGCTGGAGAATAGCAGCCATCTGAGGATAGTTCTCCATTCAGCCTCATCTCTCTCTCTCTCTCTCTCTCTCTCTCTCTCTCTCTCTCTCTCTCTCTCTCTCTCTCTCTCTCTCTCTCTGACCACCTTCACTGTTCCTATCCTGCATTAAAGATAAAGAGGACAAATCAATAGAGGCCCAGCAAGTTAGATAAAAGCAGGTTGTGAGAGAAGCAGTGGTGCTAGATGTGGTAAATTAAAGTAATCACAAATACCCTGGCCTCTCAGCCCATAAAATAGCTTCATGTCACACCTGTCAGTGTCCAATGCTGAGCTGTTTGCTGGTCATTCAGTATAAACATCATGTCTTGTGCTGTACACTGTGAACTTTTTTTTTTCAATTTTTCTTTTATTGCAGTATCACTGGGGAGCTGTACTACACATTACACTACAATATCATGTGCTTTTACACTGGGCTGCATGAAAGATATTTCAGAAAAGAACATGTACAAAAAAATGATCTTTATTTGAGTACCATAATTGTAACATAATTAGGAACCTGACCTTGGATGAATCCCAAAAGTCACACAAGTCAAATTCCAGAGATTTTCCTGTCCTAATTTAACAGAATATTGCAAGTGTGCTGTTATACTTCATAATGAAAAGAAAACATCCTACACTTATTAGGGTTCTTTAAGAGTTTTTTTTTTTTTTCGGTAAGGTTTAGGGTTATAGCCTCATAAAAAGGGTTCTAGTTTAAACCCTTAATACAGAAGCATTCTGTTGTAGAGTTTTATATTAAAGAACTCCTGAAGTGTGTGTGTGTGTGTGTGTGTGTGTGTGTGTGTGTGTGTGTGTGTGTGTGTGTGTGTGTGTGTGTGAGATGAAATCAGTGGTTTAATTACTGACGAGTTGTTTGTGGAATAGCAATCTGTATTTTTTTGATCTTCTTGATATAGCTTAGATATATAGGTATATTTTTCACCTAACAAAAAGGTCAATCACTTGATAGTAGTGTCAGTTCCTTATGTTAAGCCATAGATTTATTTATGTATTTTTTCAATTCTCCTGATAACACATAGATCAGTGGTCACTTATCCACACAAAGCACTTTTCCCACTCCACCAGCAGTTGTGCTGACAACATGAAAGCACATGAGGATGAGGTCTCGTGAGAATGGAAATCATTTCAATCTGATTTTTGATTAATAAAGGAAATGATTGCTAAATAATGGCACTTGTGATTTTTTTTAAGAAAGCATAGCTAGTCAAGAGGAATCAATAGTGCATCATTGAGGAGGTTGTATTATATAAGCTGGGTCTTTGGTCACCTTGGTCATCCATCATTTGAGCATACAGATACAGGTCAAACGGAATTATAGTGCACCAGGGAGAGCTCTTATCTCCCAACGCCAGCAGAGACACAGAGACGCCGATCAATACGAATACATACACCATGGTGCTGTAACGGAACCAGCTTCATACTGATTCACTGCGTTTTAACTATAGCTGCTTACACACTGCCGTATGGGTGCAAGATTAGAAATAACCCATGCCCATGTGTTTATCCGTGCAAACATCTATTAATCACCTGTTTTGATGTGGTTTAAAGATCAGTCATTAGTCATGCGATATCAGTGCCATCATGCATGTGTTGTGTTTGGGATCATTCTTATCTGTGTAAAGATATAAAGAAAAATTGTAAGTTGTTTAAGAAAATAAACCTATTTCATTTACAACACAACTAAAATGCCTTGTATTTACAATGCAAAATGCATAACATTTCATTTATGATCATATGTTTATCTCATTGATAATATGAGTAATATGTGAAGATGCATTTCATCCTGTTATTCTTTGAAAATGCGCACAACGCTGCAATCACGCTGGAAAAATACAACCATGTGCGAAATAAATGAATAAATATGCACTACAGGTAGTGTCTAAAAACAAGAGTGAGAACCTCTGGTGTGAATGATTTGTGTTCTGTACGCTTGAAGACCGTGTGACGTTTCATTAAGTGATGTTAAACTGAATTAATTAGGAGCTTAATTAACACTATTCAAATAAAGTCCACAATATTGCCCTCACGCCTACACTTTCAGCACATGGGCTATGACGCTGAATTGAGTGTTTATGTAGATCCAGCTGGATTGAGACTAAACACTGGAGGTGTCAGTTCAACATTGGGGAGTTTTTTTTTGTGAGCATTAGGATGAGCCGGAACAAGTGTCCGGGATTTGGAGGCGCTTTTACGCACTAAAGCGCACGGGTGATTAGCTCATACTGCGCGCTCCTGCGCTGGCATTTAGGTGAGCATGGAACTCTCAAGTAAGTTTAGTAACAAAAACAAACAAACTGAAGACTAGAAAATTGTGTTCTGATCATCATTATTATGTGGACTGACGAGATGCAACTTTCACAGCGATCAGTAGTGCCTTTATTTTTTGAGACCCGTCTTTAACAGCCACCTGCAGAGGTGCAATACATTCTCCCAGGTAATTAGTGTGCGATAGGAGTCACTGGAAGATTATATATATAGATTTTATATATTCTACATTTCACACGTGTGATCACAGGAGGGGAGAAACTGCACGTGAGAACAAGTACACACACTTCATTTAGATAATATGTGATCATATGTGAAAAATCAAATGTCCTTTATGTAAAAAAGGAACATGAAATATGTGGGGAAATAAAAACACATACACATGTGTGGTGGAAAAGTTCATTACACGTGTAAAACGTCTGAAAGCCACTTGTGTAAATTCACTTATGAAGTTTGTGTCTCTTCAAAGCTAACAGTTATATTAGAAGCGTTTTCTAAAGGGTTTAAAGGTTGTTTCCTAGAGGTTTTGCTCTATCAGTATCCACATGTTCATCAGTTATGTTGATTTCTTAATGACTAATCACTTGATGATGATGATGATGATGATGATGATGATGATGATGATGATGATGATGATGATGATGATAAGAATAAGAATAATAACAAAAACAATAACAACAACAATAATAATAATAATAATGATAAAAAATATTATTATTATTATTATTATTATTATTATTATTATTATTATTATTATTATTATTATTATTATTGTTGTTGTTGTTGTTGTTGTTGTTATTATTCCATTTATAAAGTACCTCACATTATAAAGGAAGCTATTTAATACAGACAGGAAGAACTCATGATTTTATCAAGACTAACAAAACATAATCTTTATATTCCAACAATTAAAAAGAAATTATGCCTCCTATCTGAACATAGAGAAGACAACTAGGAGCTCAGTGGCAATGGAGGTGCTCAGAGAGAAAAGATGGAGCATGAACATGTTAGGATTTAAAAACAAAAACAAAAATAAAAAATATTACCTACAGGATTTTATGTGGAAAACAACATGTTATTGTTTAGATGTTATTATTATTATTATTATTATTATTATTATTATTATTATTATTATTATTATTATTATTAATTTTCATTTTGATTTATTACTTTATTTATTACTAAATTTGATATTTGATAAAAAGATATAAAATCAATCTTAAATACATTTGAAAAAGTTGTAAAAGATCTAAATGTTCTAAGCATAGTTATTAAAGCAAGAAATTCTTTCGGACCACAAAAAGAATCTGATTTCAGTTTACACAGTAAGAACTTACAATGAGAGTTTACACAATAAGAAAAAATGAACAATAAGGAAAATATTGGGCTTTAATGACTATTAAATAACATATAGAAACAATACGTTACAAAGAAAGTAACAAAGGTTACCTACTCAAAAAAAAAGTCAGGCTTGCTAGCAGCTGGTAGCTAACTAGGTATATTACTATTACCTAACATTGCCTACTATTACTATTACATTGCCCTACCTAACTTTACTTCCAGGTAAAACTTGTTGTTCTTTCCCTAAAACAATTGAAGCTCTTATTTGAAGTTAAGTTATGATTATTAATGAAAATCATGAAAATCAGTATCAATAATAATGAATGGATTTGACAAAGAAGATGGTTTAATATACTAATAAATCAATCAATCAATCAAACAGTTGTACTAGCTGTCAGATCACTAAACTAAGGTTTATGATCACTGATTTTGGCATATGTTTTATTAATGGGACAATTTAGAAAATTGGTGTTCATTCTGAATATTTTTGAAATATATGACAGGAGAGCAGGTGGTATCTTCAACAAAACACAGAGCAATGGATTTGCAATGCTGTATAATGCTCAATACTCAATAACAACTCATTAACTGGTAAATACTGAACAGAAAAGGGCCAAGACCTGATCCCTGGGGGACATATAACTACAGAAATGATGATTTTTATTGCATCAAAAAAGATTTGTTAGTGAGATATCATCTGAACCAGGGAAGATCGAATGCCAACACGTGAGAATGAGAATATCATTTTGTGAAAAGTACACTTCTCTTAAAACATCTCATAGAATAAAAACAAACAGACTGCACTGGCAAATATGTATTACATTCTATTCCCTCACACTCACTACCCTTCAGTCCCTTACATGAAATCCATTCACATACATTTCACATGTGATCCTGTGGGTTTTTTTGTTTTGTTTTTTTTACATGATTTTATATGAAAAATATTGTAAAAAGTTTCACATGTAATCACATGCAATCGTGTTTTTCACGTGATTTCCGTGAACAAAAATAAAAATGTGAACAATCAAACAAGTGAAAGTGAATGAATCATTAAAAAAAATATCAAAAACAAACGGTGCAAAAACAAAAAAAAAATCGCAGGGAAATAAAATCTTGTCTAAAATCACCTGTGAAAATAAACCACATATGTAAAGATAATTGACTTTTTTTTTTTCCTTTAGTTTGAGGCTGTTTGAAACTGTAGCTGGAGTTTGAATTGATGATGAATTGGATGAAAGCTAAAAAGTGAACCTATCTGGCAACCCCGATGGAAACCTCACTTCAATCTGGCAACCCTGCTGGGGTCCTGTGTTTGCTGTCGGTCGTGCCGTGTCTAGCGCACAGAGAGCAGCGGCAGCGGCGGCTAATTATCCAAAGTCCGTGTGCTTCATTTGCATATCCCGCGCGGTCCGCCTGGACAGCAGCCAATCCCGGCGCGCGCGCGCAGGCCGGCTTTTACTCCTGATGCGCGCACCCGTGTCATCATCAGACCTCCGCCATGCGCAAGCCGCGCAACGCTGACACCATCTAACGTCCCACATCCCCGAACCGTCCGCCGAGCCGCCGCCGCCGCCGCCACCGCGTCTGTCCACACGCGTCGCGTTCGCTACCGATGCGCGGGCGCAAAACCCATACAGGATGTCCCGGCGCAAGCAGGCCAAGCCTCAGCACGTTACCGCGGGAGAGGAGATGGAGCAGCGCGGGAGAGGCGCAGAGAGCGGTACGCACCAGCACCAGCACCAGCACCGGGGGAATACAGGGAGATGTAGGGACATGTGCCACTCACTTCACAGTTAATACCCTACAGTTTGCTCTTAGTATATATATATATGGCTGCAGTTGTGCGACTTTGTTTATTGTAGTAAGTGCACCAAGATAACTTTTAAAAATGACTTGAAATAATGCTGTGCAGTTTTGTAGTCATTAAGAAAGGGACGAAGAGAGTCTGACAACAAAATTATGTGAAAGATAAAAACATAATCCTAACTTGAAAAAAGCCTAATCTTAACTTTCACTTAAGTGAAATTATGCTTTATGAAATCTAAAGAAATAACTAAAGCTTTTCTCTATTGTCGGCGTTTTGCCTTGAATCTAGAACGCAAAATCTAGAGCTGTGGACAGTTTATCTCGTTAACAATGTGTGTGCGTGCGTGCGTGTGTGTGTGTGTGTGTGTGTGTGTGTGTGTGTGTGTGTGTGTGTTGCTTATTTATCCCCAAAGCGAGTCAGTTTGCTTCGTTGGAGCTACTTCAACCATAATTATCAATTCTCATTTTCCATAATAATAATAATAATAATAATAATAATAATAATAATAATAATAACAATAATAATAATAATATTTATTATTATTATTATTATTATTATTATTATTATTATTAATAATAATAATAATAATAATAATAATAATAATAATAATAATAGTCAAGCGTGGTGAAATAGATCTAATTACACTAGATGAAAGATTTCTTTTTGATAAACTAGCCATGCTGCAACTATTAACGCAACTTAACGTTACTTTATATTCAACCGCGATATTTAATATTTCTAACATAATTCTTGCAGACTGCTAAAGGTATATCTTTAGTACTTTAAAAACAAATAGGATCTAATGAACTTTATACCTCCTAACGTTTTTCAGTTCCAGTTTATAAAGCAGCTGGGTTTACACTGAATTTGCGCCTTTATTCAGACGCGTAAAAGTAGTGTTTTACTCCATATTAAAAAAAAAAAACACGATCCACTTCATTCATTAGAGGACTAATCCATTACTTCTCAAATCCGTCAGTATCTTAATTACATGAAACATGTTTACTTTATTATGGTCCCTGTTTTAATGAAGGCACTTTCTCCGAGTTCAGGCCTAAAACTTTCAGAAATGTTTGGTGCGTTTTAAATGTTAAAGTAAATGGAAAATTAGTTCATATCTCAGTGCTTAAAGAATATAACTATAGCAGTATATGCACTTAAATTAAACATTATATGGTTTACCAAAAAAAAAAAAAAAAACCATTTCTGGATTTTGACTTTTGTTCTGATCATGAGTATTATTATAAAGAGATGTAGTTCTGCTCTAGGACACGCTTTTCAAGGAGCTGTATCTGTTATTACATTTGATGTATTTTCAGAGGAAATATATTTGGTTTAAAAATGTTAAATGCAGATTTCTGGATCCTCTTAAACTTCATGCTTATTGAGAAGGGGTTGAGAAATGGTGAGGCTCATGTAATTATCGTTAGTGCAGGCCTATGTAAATGAAGTGCACACAGAACTGAGTAGGCTACAGTAAGTGTAGTCGTTGTGCACTCGATTTGGACGGCTGAAGTGTTGGTGTGTTTCATTCGCTAATGGGGTGCTTCATTTGATCTGCACTCTCTCAGCCCTCTTCAATGCGCTCTCACCTTCCTGTGTGTGTGTGTGTGTGTGCGTGTGTGTGTGTGTGTGTGTGAGAGGGACTTGTGCAGGACCACCCACACGCTTAATGAAATGAGATGAGCCACTGACCCACACTGTAACTGCCCCGTGTGTGAGTGAGGAAGGATCACAATACAGACTGCATGGAGGAAAATCCGGCTAGTTATTTTATTCATAGCGCCAGTTATGGCGGAAAAGGGAGGATGTAATTAGATTATCTGTTGCTAAATCGTTTATTGCCTAGGTTCGTGATTGCACCATTAATATAGGCCTAAGTGTATAATTTATGGTACAAAAATCATGGTAGTCTTGGATTGGTGTTATTTTATTTGCCTTTTCACTTAAAAATGAAAGTATTAACCATTAATTATTAACTATTCATTTGTAGTAATCGTTATTTTAATTAATTAATTTTTTAACGTTGAATGAAACAGGTGACTAATACATTTGGTGTGACATTAGATCATTTCAAGTTATCATGATCTTTTGATTTGTCTTAGAATCCTTTAAGCTAATTTCTTAACAACAAACAACATTATTATTAATTTATTAATTTATTAATTTATTAATTTATTAATTTATTAATTTATTTACTTATTTATTTATTTATTTTTTTAGAAATGTATTTTATTAAGTTCCATTGTTGGCATACTATTCTGGCATTTTAACATTTAGTGTAATCTTTAGATATGCCCGAGGAATCCTTTTTGAGTATGCTCCTTTCTTAATCAACCAAAAACCATTTCCATTTAAACTCTATAGTTTAGCATTACAATTACACCAAATTGTTTCACATTTTCTACAGATTTAGTATGTATTTCTCACACGGCAACGTGAAAATAGTCAACTTTAAGGGAATATAAATTGACTGATATAGACAACTTTTAAAGCATTATTTGACAAACTAATCAAAAGTATGCATCTTCACAGGACACTCGGACAAGGAATCGTATAGTTTGATATGTTTATTTTGGGGATCGTAGGACATTATCTAAATAGACCTCGATATTTTGTTAAATAGTGCTGTTAGTGTAAATGCCTTACTCTTTTTTTTACCTCAAGTAAGCCTATACAGTGTTTTGCACAGTGTTTGCTCAAACAACAAAATGGTCAAGGTTATCCAATCCAGACACTGAGGAGAGTATGTGTAGTTCAGTAATGTCAAGAATAGGGAAAAAATAGGTCTTAAATTATCCCGGAAAAGAGAGTGTATGCTGGCAATTGAAAATCACAATTAGTCAATCAAAGTCTCAATTTGCTGTGGACTTACAGGCCAGATGTGAATTGTTTAGAAATATTGGAAATCGATAGTTACTATAGAATTTCATTCAATAAACAAGTCATCTAATTTGATGGATTGTGTACAGAAAATTATCGGCTTGGTCTTGGAGGTATGACAATGTGAGCCTCTGTAATTGGTAAATTGATTAGATATATCTTTAGCTAAATTAGGCCACTGTCTGATTATATATCTTTACTGTTCATCCAGCAGAGAAAGCTGTAAATTATTCGTCAACTTGTGGATTTGTATTCACACATATTTTGTTTCTCTGTGGTTCTTCTCAACAGTGCTCTTGAGTAAAGTTGGCAGTGAAGAGAGCGGCAGCGAGAGCCGCAGTGGAAATGAGGAGACTCTTGTCTGTAAGACATGTTGTGCTGAATTTTTCAACTGGTCAGAGTTGCTGGAGCACCAGAATAAGTGCACTGAGGAGCCTTCTGTGCTCATTGTACAGGAGGATGAAAGATTTCCTTCCCCTCAGGGATCTCCTACGGAATCCTTCTTAAGTGCTCATAGTGACCCGGCTGAAACTGAGAACATGGAACCTGAGTCTGAGTTGCCTGAGAAGGGAGAAGAAAATGTCAGTCTTCCTGAAGAAAATTATGCAGTTGGAGCAGATGACCCTATGGATACTGCCGCACCTGTGGATAAAATATCAAACCCCAGCCCTCTTCCACCAGACTCGAGTGAAAGCGCCATTCCCCTACCTTTATCATGTCTAAGCACAAACTATGGCATTCCCAGCACAAATGTTACCTTGGAGATCCTCCATAGTACCAGGGTGGCAGTTGCACAGTTTTCCCAAAGTATCCAAGGTGAAGGATCTGGAGGTAAGGCGAGCTCAGTGGCAATACCTATGATTTTGGAACAGCTAATGGCTTTACAGCAGCAGCAGGTACACCAGCTGCAACTCATTGAGCAGATCCGCAATCAGGTTGCTGTGATGAACAGGCAACCAACACAAGCTGCGCTGAACCCAGCATCAAAGGCATTTCCCTCTGTCTCTTGCACTTACCATTTCCAGGGCATGGCTCCTCCTCCTGTACTTCCATTATCTGGAGTCATGCCTTCCACAGTGAATGGACAAGCATCTGTCTCCCAGGCATCCAGGCTGGAAAGCCAGTCATTTCGGGTATCACAGCCACATAAAGAACAATCCAATCCCAGAGAAAATGATAGTACCCCCATTTCATTAGCAAACCCAAGTGCTCCGCTATCTACATATACCAGTGTGTCTACTTTATTGCAGTCCTGCAATGGTGCTCTCTCTAGTGCTAGTCATACCCAGCCTCTGAACTCTCCTCGTCCCCATTCAATAAGCCAGAGCAACACTTCTGCCAACTTACCACTGCTACCTCAAAGCCCTCCTAGCGGAGTCATCTTCCCAAACCCACTTGCCAGCATTGCAGCCACTACCAATGCACTAGAACCACTTGCTTCTATGATGAAGCATCGCAAAGTTAAAATTCCCAATGCCTCTATATTTGAAACCAAGCCCAGCTCTGAGGACCCCTTTTTCAAACACAAATGCAGGTTCTGCGCCAAGGTATTTGGCAGCGACAGTGCCTTGCAGATCCACCTGCGATCTCACACAGGCGAGAGGCCCTTCAAATGTAACATATGTGGCAACCGTTTCTCAACTAAAGGAAACCTGAAAGTTCACTTCCAAAGGCACAAAGACAAATACCCACATGTACAAATGAATCCATACCCAGTACCAGAATATCTTGATAATATTCCAACAAGCTCTGGTATTCCCTATGGAATGTCTTTTCCTCCAGAGAAAACGGGGTCAACATGGTTAGACAGCAAACCTATTTTGCAGACATTAACTCCTAGATTGGGTCTGCAGTTACCCCCAACAGTAACAAGTGTGGAAAACAGTGATTCCTTTAGTAACGCACCCACAGGAAGATCTCCACCAAGGTCCTTACTAGCTAGAAATGAAAGTACACCATTGTCTCCAACTGTCACTAGTACTGAAAAAGATATTCCTATACAGTCTGACAACCAATTACATACACCTAAGATGACCACGTGCATCCAGTTAAACAAAGATGAAGGGACCACAACAGTTTCAAAGGCTGATGAAATTTACCTTCCCACAAACTGTGTGACCATTCCATCAGAAAATTTCATCTCTGCAAGTCACAACATTCTTTCAAACTATCCATCAATAGAAACACCCATTAGATCAAATACACCAGAGTCCACTGATGTGATTAACCCAGTGATTAAATCTTCAACTCCTTCTCAAATATCAGAGCATATTAAAACCAGGTTTCCATTCAGTGGAGTCCAAGAATCTATGCAGACATCTGAAACATCAAAGCTCCAGCAACTTGTGGAGAACATTGACAAAAAGATGATGGACCCCAATCAGTGTGTGATCTGCCACCGAGTGCTCAGCTGTCAGAGTGCACTTAAGATGCATTATCGAATTCACACTGGTGAGAGGCCCTTTAAATGTAAGGTGTGTGGCCGTGCCTTCACTACTAAAGGCAACCTGAAGACTCACTTTGGCGTCCACCGTGCAAAGCCTCCACTTCAGGTTCAGCACTCCTGCCCAATTTGTCAGAAGAAGTTCACCAATGCTGTTGTGTTACAGCAGCACATTCGCATGCACATGGGTGGCCAGATTCCCAATAACCTCCAAACTTTCCCGAAAGATGCTATCCAGGAAAAAAACAATGATTTGATTCTGGAAGAGAAGAGTTTTGACAGCGTGAACGATTATGACGATGACGGTCTTGATGACATTTCATATGAAGAGGAAGATATTTCAGAAAATGGTGAAAACCCTCATAATAACTTATCGGACAGTAGCTCAGCGCCGATTTCACCATTACCTAATGATGTGTCTGATGTTAGAACATTAGATAGTGATTCGACAGTTAGTCTTAACCAATTAACTGAACACAAGATGGTAATGAGCGGCATTTTTGACAACCATCCAGATAATGGTTCTCCATCCACGGGAAATATAGAGAATCAGAGTACTTTCGTGCCAGAGTCAGCCAACATCATTCATCCACCAACACCGAAACCAACAAAATGTCAGCCTGAGGGTCTACAGGATGTTCCAATTTCGATCAATCTTACCTTTGATAAGCAGGAGCGAGCAGCTATGGTTAAATGTGAAATGTCTGATTCCCCAGTCCCAAATGCATTAAACGGAGCAGTGTACGATCAGATCAGGAACTCTTCAATCATGGAGCATGGTAAGATGGTGTTAATTATTTGTTCATGCATGGTGCATTAATGCACACATGCAAGGGATGCTTGGAAATTGCTGACAAAATTTTAGCCTAACACATAACCATTTTTGACCCATCTACTACCTTCTGTGCAATTGTTTTGTCATGTCTCTTTTTCTCAGGAGTAAGCCAGAGGTCCAGTGATATGGATGCTAGCATACGGGCCCCGGTTAAGATGGAGATGGAAAGTTGCAATAGGCCATACACACCTAAAGAAGCCCCTTATCCTGTATTTGGATCTATTCAGTCATCATCTACGCCATCTGAAGCAATAATCCCAGGGATGACTTCACTGTTTGGAAGCCCACCACCACGTAGGACCCCTAAACAGCACAACTGTAATGTATGCGGGAAAAACTTCTCTTCAGCAAGCGCCCTACAAATCCATGAGCGCACACATACTGGTGAAAAACCATTTGCTTGCTCCATATGTGGCCGAGCCTTCACAACAAAGGGTAATCTCAAGGTATGTTGATTAATCAGCACTCAAATTCACAATTAGTGAGAACAGAAAGTGTTCTCCGTGTGGAGAGAAAGCATCAGTCAACAATATATGCTCTGTGAGTATACTAATTTATGATGGCTTTTCTTCTTGATTTCCATTCCTGCAGGTACACATGGGCACTCACATGTGGAATAACATACCTGCACGGAGAGGCAGGCGCTTGTCTGTGGACAACCCGCTGGCTCTTCTAGGTGCCGAGGCTCTCAAGTTCAATGAGGTATTTCAGAAGGACCTTGCAGCAAGGGCTATGAACATGGATCAGAACTTTTGGAGTCGATATGCTGTTGCCATCAGCAATGGCTTATCCATGAAGAACAATGAAATTTCTGTCATTCAGAATGGAGGGGTACCTCAACTTCCTACTGTAGCAATGGACAAGACGGGCAGCGGAAACAGCTCGTCTATCCGAGCCCTTGGGAAAACAAGTGTAGACCTTGCACCTGGACGGCACTTCTCCATGTTGATTGATGACAATAAAGAGATTAGAATTAATTAAACACACGAGAGAGTGGAACTAATCCTGTATGCAAAAAGACACATGGAGAATAACCGACGCTGCAATATGTACCAGATGACTTTCAGCTGTATATAAATTTACATTCTTACCTATTTCTATTGACTGGTTTAGTTCTTTTCTGTTCTGATATGTTTAAAGCCAGACAAAACAAAACACAACACAACAAAAAAGCCAGACATAACAAATAACTCCATAAAAGCCAGACAAAACAAATTACTATAACACAGTGGAAGTATGGTACTACATGTGGACAATCAGACACCAGCAATAATAAAACCTGCAACTTACATGCAAATTACACTTGATTAAAATTTGATATCAACCACAGTTCAGCTAAGGGAATACAAAATTAAATGATTTTTATTGTATGATCTTGAACTAATTACCACTGAAACTAAAGCTGTGTCCAGTATACCCTCCAAGTTAATGATACTCATTGGTTTTATCAGGATAAAGCAACAGCTTTGATGTAAAGCTGAAATGGTTTTGATAAAGTTATCAGTTTGCTGTTCTAAAATTGCCCACTATTGTCATTGCCATGAAGTAGAATATTCTTAAAGATATATTCTCTAGTTGCAATTTTGACAAATAATCAAAAATAAAAAGACTTAACTGTATACATATAGATTAATCCTTTGTATTTATTATAAGGAATTTGTATAGCCATTTCTCTATGATGTTTCTTTTCACGGAGAATAAAATGCAATGGGTTTAACTTATATGGCATCATGCTGCTGCTTCTGTAGCTTATTGTTTCTGCATACAATTATAACAAGTAACTACAGTATATATATATGTTCCCCAGTGTTTAGTCGATTGTACCTTTTTTGACTACTGTCATTTAATGTCTATGCCTGAAATATTAAAATAATTTCCAGTGATTTATTTTGCATTGCAATTAGTGCAATCAGTGGTGGTCTAGGAAAACCCATGGAATGTTGGGTTACAAAGATTATACAAAGATTATGTTGGATAAGGAGCTGTCAAAAGACGTCTAAAACCTTGCTAGCTACATGTGATTTCCTCACACAGTAAATGTCACATTTTGATCAAGTTGTTAAACAGCTATGTGCGATAGTGAAATAGTGAAATAAACCTAAACAAATCAGTATGCAGTCAAATAATAGCAGTTAGCACAGGCAAATATCTGTACTACTTTGCAGAAGTCATAGTGGATTTTGGGGTTTGACCAGACTATAATTTGCTATTTTATATATGATCATATTGTGATTAAACTGTGAAAAACAATTCACAACAATTTCAGTTCAAGAATGCCTGGAGTTTTCAAAACTATATGTATACGTATATTAGAAGATGCCACCATGTGAAAGGTTTCCCCAGGTTGTCAAACTTATATAAGGATCACAAAGTACAATTAGACCCTATTAAGTTAAAATAGAAAAAGCTTATATAAGATTGTTACAATAATTTCTTTCTCAATCAGAGATTAACTCGGTTTTTGGAATTTAACTGTGTTGTCATAAAATATATCCAACACATTTATGGTCAGGTTTCTGGGGACAAAGCTATAATAAAATTCTATTGATAAAATGCTAAAGATCTAAACCTTTCACACTAACTTTGCATCTTGTTTTGCTTTGTCAATTTTGGCATTAATTAGTGATACAATATTAGTCATATTTTGTGCTGACATTTACATTTTAATCCATGTAGGAGGGGAAAATGTCAAGGGCTTGACTCACACAATGGCACAGGTTCCAATAAGACTTCACAGTGCTTACACTGTCCTCAAGTGCATGAAATGAGACATTATTTTTATATTTTGATAGGACATATGACAAGATTGACAAAGGCATACTGTTATTCACTGCATCTACAGTATTTTTACATGATGAGGTGAAATCTGAAATCTGCTGATTAAACTGGATTTATTCCTGGATGTTATAAATTATACGACAATGGGTGTGTGTATGCTATGCTGCAATGGATTGGTATTCTCTCCCTCAGCGTTCCTGGAATAAGCTCTAACTCTACCGTGACCCTGACCAGGATGAAGCAATTACTGAAGATGCTTCTTCTTTAATAAAAATATATGCACACAGGATGACAATGAGTTTTGAATGTCCACAATGATTGGAACCCTTGATTGAAGGATGTCAGTTGTCAGATAATATTAAGCTTTACTATTGACCAGCAAATGTTAAAAATTGTATTCTTCTGTCCTAGATATGATGCCAAATTAGGCATGGTGGTCAAATCAACAGACTTACTTCCAAACAATAATAATGTTTCAAAACTACACAGTTAAGTCCAGAAGTATTAGGACTCTTTGTAAGGATCAATGGATTAAGTTTTTTTATAATACTTAACATTTAAGACAATATTTAAGGTTTTAGCCTATAACTAAAAGAAAAGTGTATACTAAAACAAAATTTTACTTTAACACAGTAATCAAATGCTAAGAAAAAAAATCCAAATACCTCAGTGACACTGACTTTATTATTATTATTATTATTATTATTATTATTATTATTATTATTATTATTACTACTACTACTACTACTACTATTACTACTACTACTACTACTGCTGCTGCTACTAGATTAGATTATCTATACCTATCTGGCCATAAAGTATGTTTTAAATGATGCAATATCTTTTATACGCTTCTTATTTTAATATTTTTATGTTATTTTCACATTTTCAGTCACTTCAGGCAGTCTTAACAGTAGATTTTCTTTTGACTTGCCCACGTTCAAAACTGAATACTTCGGTACTAAATAGTATGCACAAACAGCACGCCCTTGAAATTGATTAGTACTATCCTTCCATACTATGTAGTACCGTAGTACGCAGTATGAGACAAGAAGGACGCAGAAGTGGCGCTTGGGAGTGACGTCATTTCGTACACATTGCAGCCAAGATGGCTGACAGCATCCCACTGAATTCTATGCGAAACAATACCAAGAAACACCTTTATTACAATGCTGGCAGACCACTCAGGTTAGAAATCTACTATTATTCTGTTAGAACCGCCTTCTTAAAATGTGCAGTTGAGTCTTCATTTATGTAAAAGTCATATTACCACCTCTGAAGTGTGTTATTTGATGCGGTTCCGGGGTTTGGAGCTAGCAGGCTAAACTAGGTGTTTTTACTAGCTTACTGTCAGCTGTCAGTGTGTCACACGCTCTGGTGATATGCAAAACAGTTGTTAAGACGTTATACAGATTAAACGCTATGTTTATTTGTTTAAACATCTTACGTGTTTTATAACATTTTGAAAATAGCACACAGCTCCAATATTGCTTAAAAATCTTCATCTATATGGAGCATCTATATTACAGAAGTCTTGAGTGATCAGTACTATCTCTTTTACAGCGCTTTACTTGGCCTGCTCATTCTTCCTACCTTCATATAGCTTTAAATATTAAACGTTTTATTAAAAAAAAAAAAAAAAAAAAGTTCTTTTTAAGAATAGTCAATGGTGCTGAAACATCTGTACTGAAATCCAGATGTAGTTTTTGGTCCCAGGGGTTAGAGTGGCCTGAAGATGAAGGAAGAAATCCTGGAAATAGTGTTTTGCTAATTCTCTTCAGAGTAAAGTCACTATAAATGACTGAATCGTGTCATAGATTATTTTGTATATTGATTTCCATTTTATTCATGAAGAATGAAGAGACTGTAGAATCTAAAAGTTTCAAGAAGTATCAAAACAGAAAGTAGTGGATTAAAGCTTATTTCTAATAGAACGAAGAATTCAGAAGTTCTGTTACTTCAAAATAATTATTTATGTATTCAGAAAATGCTATAATTTGTTGTGATCAGTGATTGGTTTTTGGGAGCACTTATGATCAGTGATTGGTTCTGAGGAACAATAGTGCTCAGTGGTTGGTTCTGAGGAACAGTAGTGATCAGTAATTGGTTGTTGATTGTTGATTGAACAATGGTGCTCAGTGATTGGTTCTGAAGAACATTGGTGCTCAGTGATTGGTTCTGAGGGAGAATGGTGCTCAGTGATTGGTTCTGAAGAACATTGGTGCTCAGTGATTGGTTCTGAGGGAGAATGGTGCTCAGTGATTGGTTCTGAGGAACATTGGTGCTCAGTAATTGGTTGTTGATTTGTTGATTGAACAATGGTGCTCAGTGATTGGTTCTGAAGGACATTGGTGCTCAGTGATTGGTTCTGAGGAACAATAGTGATCAGTGATTTGGTTCTGAGGAACAGTGGTAATCAGTAATTGGTTGTTGATTGTTGATTGAACAATGGTGCTCAGTGATTGGTTCTGAGTGACATTGGTGCTCAGTGATTGGTTCTGAGGAGCAATAGTGATCAGTGATTAATTCTGAAGAACATTGGTGCTCAGTGATTGGTTCTGAGGAGCAATAGTGATCAGTGATTGATTCTGAAGAACATTGGTGCTCAGTGATTGGTTCTGAGGAGCGATAGTGATCAGTGATTGATTCTGAAGAACATTGGTGCTCAGTGATTGGTTCTGAGGAACATTAGTGCTTAGTGGTCAGGTCTGAGGAACAGTGGTGATCAATAATTGGTTGTTGATTGAACAGTGGTGCTCATTGATTTGTTCTGAGGAACAATGGTGCTTAGTGATTGGGTCTGAGGAACAATGGTGCTCAGTGATTGGTTCTGAGGAACATTAGTGCTTAGTGATTGGGTCTGAAAACATTGGTGCTCAGTGATTGGTTGTTGAGGAACAATGGTGTTTAGTGATTGGTTGTTGAGGAACAATGGTGTTTAGTGATTGGTTCTGAGGAACATTATTGCTTAGTGGTTGGGTCTGAGGAACATTGGTGCTCAGTGATTAAGTAATATTTGATTATCCATAAAAACCTTTCCTGAGGTATTTATTTATCTTCTTGAGTTGAACTCATAGACAACTGAAATGCTCAGCTGGGAGCAGGCCTGTACAGTAGGATGTAAGTGGAGGCGATGCTGGACTAATGTGTGGCTGCAATCTGATATCCTCCGGAGACTTGGCTCGTCTCAGTGTGTTATTGTAGCTTTCTGCCACGCAGCACTGGAGATATGTGTGAGAGTGTGCAGAGTGCTCTCAAATTAACACTTGAGCTTCTTTTTTAAGTTTCCTTTCTCTAAGTCTTTTCTGGTATTTCCAGTTCTCTGGTATTAATCTTAAAGATGTTTCGGATCTAGTAGCTTTTTCCCTCTGAGGAGCATGCAGCGAAAAATGAAGGAAGTTCATGAGGACGCACTTATGATTAAAGAGTAAGTCATGGTGTATAAAGAGGGATATTTGTGTGATTAGAGATACAGACTGAAGTACTATTGGATTAGCGTGCTTTCCTGTGTATGCTACACTGAAGGTCCTGATGATCTTGTGCTTAATAATTGAAGTCAGGATTAAAATCATCCTCAGAAAACACAACTATGGGATAAAATTGTAGAATTTGTATTTGTTTGGCTAATATTAGGCAACCAAATATATTCATTAGCTAGAAGACTGGGAAAGTGGAAATGCCAGTGTGCTGCTTAGCCCCATGTTATTCTTGTCCAGTTGTACATTTAAGTAGGCTAAAAAGTGGCAACTAATGTAAAAGTTGTTTTTTTTCCCTTTTTCTGGTTGTTGGAAGAAACAAATATAAGAGTCTGCTAATTCTGCTTGTCCACTGCGAATCTGTGAATGATATATTGGATATGTAATCTGTTTATATATAAAATATTATGCTGAGTAATATGTATAATGTAGAAATAATTATTTTGTAATGCCTTAAAGCCTGTGAAAAATGGCCTGCCACCAAATCTATAAATATTACCCAAGGAGTCATGTGTCATTCTTAGCACACAGCTATTGTGACTAAAAGTTTCCAGTTGTTTGCATATTGAACACCACCCTGTGTTATGACATCACAAGTGTTCATCACAAGTACTGAAGAAGTCTCTAAATAGAAAGCACTATTTTTTTTTACTATTATTTATAATTTTCTCCTTTCAAGGTACCAGACCGAAGACGAGGCCTCAAATCTTGACGAGATGCCACTGATGATGTCTGAGGAGGCTTTTGAGAATGACGAGAGCGATTACCACACGCTTCCCAGAGCCAGGCTCAGACACAGGCGGCATGGCTTGGGCTGGTTCCTCTGTGGAGGCTGGAAGGTGTTGTGTGGAAGGTACATCACATTTCAACACTCATGAGATTCACTCCATCACTCACATACTTCTCAGGAAATAAAATGGTAAAGCCTACATTTATGATTATTTATTGAGTTCATATCACACTGAAATGTAGTAGATATGACTTCGTTCATGCAGAAATCTAGCAATAGAAAAATAAGACAGGACAGAGCTGGTGCTTATTAATAATTGGTGATTATTAATAAATAATTTATATTAATAAATTAATAAATAATAAATGTTATAAAGTTCTCAGTGCTTTTTTGGTTCAGTTCTTTCAATCGGGTCCATCTATTCTATTAGTCTATCTATACTATACATCTATCTATTCCATCCATTATTCCAATTCCTATTTCATCAGTACACCCATTCTATCCATCTGTCCATTCTGTCTACCCATTCATTCCACCCATCCATTTATTTGATCATTCCTTCCAATCCATCCAATCCATCCCATCCATTCATCCATATATTCATACATTTTATCCATCCATCTATTCGTTCAGTCTGTCCATTCCATCTATCCATTATTCCATCTGTACATCTGTTCATTCCACCCACCTGTCAATCCATCCATCCATCCATCCATCCATCCATCCATCCATTATTCCAATTTTCCATATATTCATTTTACTCACCTGTCATTCCACCCATCCACCCATCCATTCATCCATCCATCCATCCATCCATCCATCCACAGTAAGCATTTTATCTGGATGGAACACCACCACATTTCAGACACCATGCACTCACATGTAGTCCAGTTCCTGCCAAGTTTTAGGGAGATAAAAGGAACGCAGTGAACACAGAGTTTCTTCCTGGACATGGTAAGAACATGTGACACATGTCATGAGTCATCAAATTGTGAACTCGGAGAAGTATTTCTACAGATTGAATTGAACAATCCGAAAATACTGTCGCAGTAACAGGCCATAGTTCACTTTATGCAAATGATTAAACTGAAGGCAGCTCATCAATACAGGAATGAGTTTTCACAGGCTGTCCAAGATTTTATTTTTTTTTTCTCCCCCCTCGGAATGTTTAAAGACGTATTCTCAACTTCATGTCTGTAGCATGGTAATACGAAGCTCTGGTGTGAAACGAAACATAACTTTGAATTAAAGTCTTGTGTTGTTACTGGCCAGTCATGTTTTATGCATATCATGTCCCATATCATGTCTAAGCAAGGAATTTTATGAAACTGGACTTTGGCATGTATTTCAATACCTCTGCTATATCTGTTCACCTATTTGTGTATCAGTGTGCGTTAAAGAGGTGAGATTGGCTGTAAGTCTCTCTAATGCTCAGGTAACTGTGCATGAAACACACACACACCCACACACAGCTGGTTACGCATTCGGGTCCTAGTTGCACATCATCAGTCAAAAGAGACCTGGATTAAGTAGCGTGACTGAATTTTAGGTCAAACCTCAGTCTGGTTCACAGCATGGAAATATCTCATGGAGAGCCTCATTTTCGTCTGGGTTTATATTGAAATATTACTAATTTTAAACTCTCATTGGAGTGTTCTGTATATAAAGCATCTGCTCGATTGACTCTAGTTTCCCTTGTCATTTGTTTATCAGTGATGCATCTCAGTTGTAAGCTGCATATTGATTTTGTTTCCCTAATGAACAAATCGGATTTCACACAGCTGACCAGTTTGGTGCTTGCCAGTAATTTTCAGTGTGCTTAGGCAAAGGATTATGAAACGAACAAATAATTCAAGCAGAGTGATTCTGCTTATTCAAACGGGCCAATTATTTAAACAACGTTTATTTGAGCAAATAATCTCTCTTATGAATCAGGGTGCTGGCAACTTGTGCACAGAGGGCAGATAGGCCAACACAAATATTATTGTATTTTTTCCAGGTTTATGTAATCTGTGTTAATGCCAACCAAACCAATCAGCATGACTGTGTACACTCGCCAGTGGCCCGGCTATCCTCTCCATCAGCGTGATGTGTGTAGACTTCAGGTGGAATGTAAAACGGGTACAAAAGTCAACAAGCTTGCTGTATGACCTTCAAAGTAGGGAACGAGAGTTTAGCGTACACGCTTGTGCTTGGCATTAGAGAACATTTCAGAGGGAGTGGGAGCAGGAGCAGGGGTGCACTCTGCCATTGCATTTCTGAGCTTGTCCTGTATCCTCCATTTTTCATCTGCCTGCTTGTACATGCTTGTTATTTTAAGATTAATTCAAGTATTGAATTGTATCAAATGAAATTATTGACCTTAAACAAATATAAAACAACTAAGTTCCTCACACTCAAAATATAGGCTTGAATGTTGAATGTAGATAATAGAATAAAAAAAAAAAAAATCATAGAAAAAAAATAAATGTTGGAAATGACATAAATCTTAATAAATACCAAAATAAATTTTTAAGATGTATTTAATTTTTGTTTTTTCTATTTAAATTGTTTATTGAAGCATGTCACAGTTCAGCTCTTTCACAAAACAAATGACATTGAAAATATTGTGAATCTAATAAAATAAGTCGTTACAAAAGAAAAAAAAATCAGATATCTTTTTATATATATATAAACGAAATTTATTTTCTAATTCCACTTGCAGTTCAGGACGTTTTTTTCCTCTCTCTTTAAAATATCTAACACACTCCTGAGAGAGACTTCATTTACATTTAAAGTGACTTTCATTAGCTATAATGAAAACATGCAGGCATTAGTTGTGTATGCTATGTTTTTAGTTTTCTTTTAATGTTACTGATTTTATTTATTTTTTTAAATCAGTTGATTAGTTACTGATGAATATTAATAGCCGCATCAAGCCCTTTCTCATTGTCATTTTTTCATTCACTTCCTCACCTAAGCTGCTGCGAGTATCTGGCTCACGTGTGCCGGAGGAAGAAGGAGCTGAAGGCTCGAACCGTCTGGCTAGGCCACCCTGAAAAATGTGAGGAGAAGTACCCCAAAAACGCCATCAAAAACCAGAAATACAACATCCTCACCTTCGTGCCTGGGGTAAGTGCAGTACACACGCAGAACACAAGGGAGTATGGCGAGGGTTGTTTATTATTTATAACCAGAGAGACATTTACAGATGTAAAGTTGGTTATCGCATGATCACAGCTGGACAAATGACAAATTCATCACTCCAGTATGCTTTTTAAAACATATGTTTAATTAATTAGACTGAAAACATGGTCGCTGATGTAAGTAACAATATATGGTAAGCTATTTAGCTGTTTAATGCATTTATGCAGATTCAGGGAAATAAATAAGTTGATAAGTAAAAAAAAAAAAAAAAAAAAAACTTAAGTTGTTGTCGATAAAAATGATTTCTCTGATTGTATTGTGCATAAAAGACAGAAAAAAATCCTGGACATGAAATGTGCTTGTCCTGGGCAAGTGATTGGTTCATCTCTGGCTTCTGCTTGTATCTGACCTCACATGTTGTTTAAAGTGAAATCCCTATCCATCGTTCTCAGAACAGCTTTCCCTGAGAACATGAGTAATCAGGTTAACGAGCAGCTATCTGCGAACTGAAGAGGCAACAGCATTCTGACGTACCTTTTTCCGTTCACGTGTACAGCCGATCTGTTGTGTTATGACTGCTGGCTGATGTCTTATTCAAGTGTGGCTGGCAACTTTATTTTCAGCTTGTCCTATGAATTTTGCATGAGACAACGAGCTGTTCGTCTGAAGCGCTGCTAGGTCGCCAACTATATCTGATCAGTCTGTGAACAGGGAGAACATGATCTATCAGAACAGTGAGTGAACGGATAGAGCAGAACAGAGTGCTTTAATGTTACGCTAGTAAAAACGTGTCAGACTGCTTGTTGCTCCCGAAGGACCAAAAAAAAATGTTTTAACTAATAAATGAGATGATATTAGCTTGTTCTTGTCTATTCTTTATTTTAGGTTTTATACCAGCAGTTCAAGTTTTTCCTCAACCTGTATTTCTTGGTGGTGGCTTGCTCCCAATTTGTGCCGTCCCTGAAAATCGGCTATCTCTACACATACTGGGCTCCGCTGGTGAGTTCAACTGATTGCAACGAATCCATACACCGAACAGTGTGCAAATGATCAAACAAGCTGTCTTTAAAGCCAGTGTTTCAGCTGCTTTCGCCGATTTTCATTCTTCTTCCTGTCAATCAGGCTTTTGTGTTGGCCGTCACCATGGTGAGGGAGGCCGTGGACGAGGTCCGCCGCTACAGGAGGGACAAAGAGATGAATTCTCAGATGTACAGCAAGCTCACAGTCCGAGGTGACCCGTGAACATTACAGCTTCCACACAAGCTAATTATTGTTTTGGTCTGAACCAGTGATGATCAACGAGTTCTGTTTTAGTAATAGGTGACATTTTTATACGGACAATTTTGCATAATGCAAGTTCATTTAACAGAAAAGCACAGCAATGATTATGTCCTAGAAACCCACACTGTACCACTGACTGGTCAGTAATTCCAGCTGCAAGCTCATTCTAACTTATTGTTGTTTCCATAGCAACAACTTGCACAGGGGCTTGTATGACAGACCACATAAATAGAGTTATATATTGTTGGTCATCAGTGATTGAGACGTATATTTATAAGTGTATAAGTGATAAAACAAACTAACTAGTGGTCTAACAGTATTTCTTATTAAATTGTTCCAAATCAAGGGCTTCGATTTTATATTTCTGTGTATAAAATAATGCAGTATCACAGTGGCAGATACGAAGTCACATTCATGGAGAACAAAGGGTTCAGAAACACTTCTCAAACTACAGAGAGTCAGCTAACAGCAGAATGGGATATAATAGGAGATTCCTGAACTTCGGACACGACTGCTCGAGAGTCACACCAGTGAAAGCTTGTTTTAATTTTGCTACACTCACAGCTTCTGCTTTATTATATGCTGTTTACAATCTGAATGCATCATGCAAAAAAAAAACAACTTGCATTAAGTTTCACGTATTGTGCTTTTTCCAACATGGAACGTTTTACTTATCAGGCACATATTAGGTCAGCGATTACTTTCACTGTAGCCAAAATACACCGATCAGGCATAACATTATGAGCAGTAACAGGTGAAGTGAATAACACTGATCATCTCCTCATCATGGCACCTGTTAGTGGGTGGGATATATTAGGCAGCAAGTGAACATTTTGTCCTCAAAGTTGATGTGTTAGAAGCAGGAAAAATGGACAAGCGTAAGGATTTGAGCGAGTTTGACACGGGCCAAATTGTGATGGCTAGACCACTGGATCAGAGCATCTCCAAAACTGCAGCTCTTGTGGGGTGTTCCCGGTCTGCAGTGGTCAGTATCTATCAAAAGTATCCTTTAAGTCCTGTTAGTCCTTAAAGTCCTGAAAGTAACCTTTAAATCCTGTAAGTTGCAACTTAAAGGATTTGCTTCTAACATCTTGGTGCCAGATACCACAGCACACCTTCAGGGATCTAGTGGAGTCCATGCCTCGGGTCAGGGCTGTTTTGGCAGCAAAAGGGGGACCAACACAATATTAGGCAGGTGGTCATATTGTTATGCCTGAATGGTGTAGATTATATCGAGACACCACCATACTGAATATGAATTTTGTTTAGAAGTGAATAAGCTATAAACAGAAAATAGTGTCTTTTTTAGTTAACATATTTTAGTGAATGTTAATTGCTGAGAAACTGCTTTGCTATAAGAGGACAAAAAACCCTTTTATAGGAAAATAACAGGGATTTATTTTCTCTGTCAAGAGCTTATTTTCCCTGTCGACTTTTATTCTTTTCGTATCATCTGCTCAAATATTTTTCTAAAATTTGTTAGCTCACTGGCTTTTTATGATTCACCTTCTCAGGGAAAGTCCAAGTGAAGAGCTCAGACATACAAGTTGGAGACCTCATCATCATTGAAAAGGTTTTTATCCTCTGCTTTCATTTCCTCTCTTTTTTCTGTCAGCACAGGACTAAACGTCTACGTGATCTGTCTCATGAAATCCTGTCATACTTTTTATTGTGCATCATGTTTCTCACAGCTTGTGGTCAGCTCTCTGTAATTGCTTGTGTCACATGTGACCTTGCTCAATTATTCAGAGTCTATGCTATAGTGAGAGTAAAGTTACTGTGCTGTGATCTCACACCTATAGCCTGACAGTTTCATACAGGCATGCGTGCCAGAAAACCACAGCTTCTATAAGATCATACACAAGACATCTACAGCTCAGCATCAAAAATCTGGCCAATATCGCCACCGCTTGAGTTATGTTTCCCGATGCAGAAACATCACGCTCGCAAGGGAGTGAAATTGATGGAGCAATGCAGGAAAGAAGGAAAAAGGAGTTATTGAAAGGAAATAATATGTGAGACAAATAAGAGAAACTGAAATAAAAAAGTGAATCAAAGAGGAAGAGAGATGAACAAAATGGAGAAGAGAGAAAAGAACAAGAAAGGAAAAAGAAAGATGTGGACAAAAAGAGAGAAGGGGAATGAGAATGAAATAGTGACAAAATAAGAAAGAGGAAGGAAAGGAAGGAAGGAGGAAACAGGCAAGACAGCCAAAGACCGAAGCAAATAATAAAAGATCAGGAAAAAGAGAGGAAGGAGTCAGAGAAAGTGACAATGAAAAAATGGGAAAGTGGGGAAAAAGAGTATGAGGAAAAAATCTGAAAAATGTCAGAGAAAAAGGATGTTTAAAAAATTAAAAACCTTGGCTAGAGAGAGAAAAAGGAAGTGAGAGAAATCTGTGAATAAAAATGGTCATAAATGCAAGAGAATATCATGATAAACATTCCTCCCCTCTTTGCTGGATTGTTTGTTTTTAAATGGTTTAGTTATTTATTTATTTATTTATTTATTTATTTATTTATTAAGTATGTTGATATTATTTATTTGAATTTTATTTACTCAGATTTAATGTAAATTTTTATTTAATTAGATTTTCTGCTGTTCCTCATACGATCAAGTCTGGATTAATGTGCTTTATCCTGTGATCTTGTACAGAATCAGAGAGTTCCAGCTGATATGATCTTTCTAAGGACTACAGAGAAGTCCGGTATGTTCTTTATATCTTTTAAAGACTCTCTAATTACATTACAGCTAAATTTCAAACCCCTTGCAGTTTTTTTTTTCTTTACTCCAGTGATGATTATTTTGACTAAAACAAAGGGCTTATTGTGGCAGAATAGCTTTAGGAGGTTGTTGGTTGTAATCATTTAATGTATTGGACCAGTGTTTACTACCAGATCTGTTTTATCAGAGCACTTTTTGCAAATTTGTTGTAATACCTGAGTGCATTTCAAAGTCTTTTCTAGTTTTATAAGCTGAATTAGTTCACAGGTCAGCGTCCTTTGGTTCCAGTCACGCTCTGAAAGTCAGTAACTGGATTAAAGGTGACTCGAATGCAAACCGTTTGAAACATCAGGGTAGAGTAACGGAAACTAAGGGATTATAGCTTTTTCCATCCATCTTCCATGTGCCAATATGGCTGCAGTGTGTCCTAATGTGTGTGTCAGATATTTAAACCAGCCTAATCGCCCCCTCTGTATAAGAAGATATGATTTATAATCCATTCACATTTACTGTCATTTCTCCATTTCTGTGAGTCAGCTCCTTCCAAAAGCAGTGTTTGCTTCACTCACCCTAAGCAAATTATTATTATTGATCACTTGCTGAGGCTGGAGGTTATTCCTTAACAGATGTCCCTTGTCCATCATCTGCCCTTCAGCCTCATCAGGAGTTTCTCATTTATCAGTACAATAAAGGACAGTTAGGTGATGCGTGCTCTATAGATCAAAACTTGGTTTAAAAACTTCATCACTTGTCCTCACACTTTAGTGGCAGCTCTGATGCACTGAACTGAAAGGCTCATGGAGATTTATTAAATCAGTGAATGCGTTTATGTTTCCCAGGAGCGTGCTTTATCAGAACGGACCAGCTCGATGGAGAAACAGACTGGAAACTGAAGGTCACTGTTGCCTGCACTCAGAGGCTACCTGCGCTGGGGGTAAGTGTATCTTCATCATACAGTACATGAGGCAACAGAGAACGTTTGGTGACCCTCGCCTACACAAATTATATTTTCATGTGCTAAAAATAAACATGGTTCATATTTCATTATCTTGGATGAGGGAAATCATTTGACTAACTAATACAATAAATGCTGTGAAAGAATTATACACACAGGATATTCAATTATATAAAAAAAATTATACAAAACAAATAAATAAATAACACTTTTAATAAAATGGAGATTATGCTTTTTTTCCGCTCCTGGTAGATATAAACCTTCCATGATCTATGCTTTTTGTGCATTATTTTCCTAATTTAGTTACTTACAAGCAGTTTCTTGTCTTTTCACTCCACAAGGGGACATAATAATGTGAAAATATATGCAAAAAAATTTAGATAGTCAGTGATTATTTCCGCACCGATGGAAGACCAAATGGTGATCAGTCGAGTCACGAAGAACAATGAAGCTGAAGAGTCATTGAGTTATCTGTAAAAAAAAAAAGAAGACCAACGTATTTAAGTTCAGAAAAACCTGATATGTGTGTTTAGTGTGTGTATGTATATATATATATGTATATATATATATGTATATATATATATATATATATATATATATATATATATATATATATATATATATATATATATATATAACTTCACTACACACACACAGACATAATAACAAGTCAAAAATCAATACGATGTTACTGCACATAAATTTTTTGAGCCACATTGACTGAAAATTAACCATCAATCACCAGCGAATCAGAAGAGCAGAACCAGAGCTGTTGCTTTGAGCGGTAACTCTATCACCATGTCCCGCACGCTTTTCCTCCATCAGATGTTCCCTTCCATCCGAGGCTCATGTTTGATATGGTCGTAAATCTGATTCGCCAGCCGGAGCATTTGTTACACACGAGCCCGTAACCTGAGCCAAAGACACAGGCCGAATCTGTCTCCTCAGTGCCATCCGGGTTTGAGATGACACCCATCCACCAGTTCAGATTTGTATTTGTCTTTCCAAAACCACTTAATGCGATCACAGAATTAAAATTTCAGCAAGCCGTCAAATGATTGGTGCACCGAGGGAGTTGGAGCAGCTGGATAGGGTTTCCTGTGGCCTTGACTTTTAAATATTCTCTAGCTGGAAATGTTTCACTGCATTTAAACTCTGATAAATGTGTGGACACTTTTTAACAAAGTGGATTATTTTATGGAAACTAAGCAATTACCATATGTAATTAATTTCAAGTTAATTTTGAGTTCATTTCAAGTACGACATATTACTTTGTTTTCGACCGTCACAGGTTATTTCTTTCTTTTCAATGCACTATTAATATAAAGAACAAATTGTACAAGACAGGTTGCTTTTATTAGTCAGAATATGGTAGAAATTATTTATTAATTTCCTAATTAAGTAATTAAGAAAATACTCTTTCCTGCACACACTGTAGAAACTATGCTGTCGATGCTGTCGTGGTGGTTTGTACTGGCCCAAGCCCTTACTAAGACTTAAATTTTTATTTTATTTCATAACCTACATGACCAATTTTTCAAATCCTTCCGTGTACTACGTATTTAATTTTTTCATTTAAAGAATTGGCTAAATTGCCTTAAGTCTAAGTCTGTTTCAGTTCTCTAAGTTAATATAAAAGCAAGCATAACATTTCCTAAAAGTGAGATTGCATTTAAATAATTTGCTTCTGTAAAGCAGTTATTGGAGTCGTATTTTTCTTTGAATGATGTTATATTTGCCACTGAGTAAGTTCAACACTCTTATATTATTATAAATATGGAATCGAGACTCACTTGCTCATTCATGCCAGTGCAGTGTATAAAAGCATGTAGATACAGATCAAAAGCACATGGAGTTCTACTCCTGTCAGCCAAAAACATCAATCTGAGGTCACAAAACTGCAGTATGAAGACTGGAAAACAGATGACATTTTTCCAGTCTTCAGCTGGTCATATTGTGCATTCGGTGATGCTTTTCTGCTCAGCACTGTTGCATAGAGTGATTCTTTGAGTTACAGCAGGCTTCCTGCTCAGCTTGAACCAGTCTAGTCATTCACCTCTGACTTCTCCTGTTGAATCTACAAGGCATTAAAATCCACACAGCTCTCTCTCAATGGACAATTTTTATTTTGTGTACCATTCTGTGTAAACCCTCGAGACTGTCTGCCACCAACAACTGTCATGGTCAGAGTCATGACTGATTGGATAAGTCTATAAATGAGCAGGTGTGCATCTGTTTCTATTAATGTGGACAGTGAGAGCGTGTATGTAGCAAACAGAAAGCCAAATGGGATTTAGCCTAAATATGCAAGAAGGTGGATTTGTATTCTGGGCCCCTAAGAAAAGCATCTCACTAAATTAGTATTAGTATCAGGAAATCATTAATTTGGCCAAACAAATAAAAATGAACCCCCGCCCCCAAAACCTAATTTCACAAATGCATTGTGAAGCTTAATGATCTTGTTTTTCTATCTGCATCACTGTAATATCACTGGGATATGCATACTGACAATATGGAAATGGTTTGAATGCATGGTTGTCACGACTTTTAAATGTTTTGATGTATTCGACAAGAAGATTTGTCATATTGGTCATCCCTAGCTTTTACGTTTGCTTTAAACAGTAATGTTGAATGTCCGTGAGAGGTATCATGGTGTAAACCTGGTCTTTAGTGTTTAGCCTGAGCATTTAGTGAAATAATTCTGCTCAGTAATTTTTTATGTTTAACTCATTTTCTTGTGTCTTTTTTTTTTATTTTTTTTATTCTTCTTCTTCTTGCAGGATTTGTTCTCCATCAGTGCATATGTATATGCCCAGAAGCCTCAGCTGGACATACACAGTTTTGAAGGGAATTTTACTAGGGTAAGAAGTGTTGTGCATGTGCACACACACACACACACACACACACACACACACACGACACACACACACACACACACACACACGGACACAAAGTAAAGAAATGAAATAAAGAATGAATGCACATAAACCATTATAAAAGCCATATGTAGATTTTTAAAATTAATTTCTTTTTTTTAATCATAAAAGCATTTGTGTAAAACTGCAAAAGAGCTGGTCTCCTCCAATCTAGATGACATCACCGGCTGTTTCGGCTCCGCCCATGTCCACCGGCTGTGCCGAGCTCCTTATTAACATCAGATTAGTGCTGAAAAAGAGAGAAAGAAAGCGCAAAGGGAGAAAAGGAGTGGGAGCCCCTACACAAAGCCTGTCTTTGTGTACAGTCTTCACTCTTGGCCACACAGCAGGCAGAGGATGGAGATCACTTCCTGCGCTGACTCACCCTCCTGAGCCCCACACATATCCGAAGGCTCGACCCCAAATGGCTGATCCAGGATCAGAACGTTCATGGCCCTAGCACCAGGATACGCTGTGAAACACTTGCTCCTTGACACTTTTTAAATATCTACATACATTATTATCGCTCTGGATAAGAGCGTCTGCCAAATGCAGCGAATGTTAATATTAAACTTACTTGCAAAGAGCTGACACTGATTCACTGTCCTCACATCACTGACAATGTCAGGATTCATCCGTCCAAATAACCTTCGCTGATGCTGTTTTTACCCCCGTTGCCTTTAAACATAAGCAGCACATCTCTGCTGAGCTGTCATAGTTATCATATCAGAAAAGTCATTCGATCCGTAACCAGATCGACCCCTGATGCTTTGTCATCATATGCCTGCATTTAAGAGCAGTGTGGGTGTGTGTCATAGGTGTCACAAAACTCCTGGCTGTGCCCTTTAGCCATCTGCTGTGCTTCCACAGCAAGTGTGAATTTGTAACACGTGTAAAAAGATATAAGGACAGGACGAGATCTGCCTCGAAATGTTCTATCACAATTTATAAATGGTGCGTGATAACATTACAGGTCATTGTATACTGGAATGGTTCTCTGGCTTTTTTTTTCAAATATAAGTAACAAATAACAGTCATCCATTCAGAGCATAAAAGCTTATTAATTATTTAAGGAAAAATTAAGTTCAAGATATTGGCTTATTAAAAGCCAAGTTTGTAACTAGGGACTGTTTCTTTTCTGATTCACACAACATATTCATTCCAACTCCTAGTTTGTATAATGTTTTTTTATCCTGAGCTACTGGGAAAACTGTGCCCTCTAAAGGGATTTCTAGTATGTTGGCTTTATTCTGTCATCTTAAACAGAGCCTGTAGTCCGCACCATTCCCTTTATTTCTTTTCGTCATGCTGACGCGGTCTCTGCTGGTTGTAAATTCTTATAATATTACGCAAGCATGACAGAGCTAGTTTAGCTTGACTAAATGCTGGAATAAAGAATGCTTGTTATCTGACTGCAGGGTAACATCAGCTCTACAGATGCAGACAGAGGATGAAAACAAGTGCATTGTGTCCAAGCAGCTAAACATCTGCTTCAACTGATGCTTTCTGTAGTGCTCATGTGTGAACAGTTGTAGGATGTTCTACAAATTACTTCTATCCTTAAAAAACACAACCAGTGAGTGCCACATTTTAATAGAATTTTCTGCATAATTCAGTCTTGTCTAACCTTCAGCGGGGGGGTAGATAGATAGATAGATAGATAGATAGATAGATAGATAGATAGATAGATAGATAGATAGATAGATAGATAGATAGATAGATAGATAGAACCCCCCCCCAAAAATAAAAAATTATATTAATAATTTATTACAATTAAATCACCATTCTGTGTGTCAACATTTTGATACTTACTAAGGAATTTATGTAGTAAAAAAATTCTGCATTTCTTCCCCTTCTTTCTAGGATCTTCTTGTTAGCATTTTTGACGCCTCTAAATCTTGATTTTTTGTTTTTTTCCCCAGGAGGACTGTGACCCTCCCATCCATGAAAGTCTGAGCATTGAGAACACCCTCTGGGCCAGCACCGTGGTCGCATCTGGTGAGCAAACCTTCCTCTCACCTATTTTATCTATCTATCTATCTATCTATCTATCTATCTATCTATCTATCTATCTATCTATCTATCTATTTATTTTAGATTTAGTTTTTATTCTAGAAATGCACATATACTAAGATTAGAATTAGTTTCTCAACAGTAGTGTCCTAGAGCATGGTGAAGCTGACACTTAAATGCTTATCTTCCTTTTTTTTTTTTTTTCTGCGGTGATTCCGATTTTCACTTCGCCTAAATGCGTAGAAATCCGATGAGCCGTTAATGGGAGCTAAAGTGTCGTCTCTCGCTAGTGTTGATACAAAACTTCATCCGAAAGAACAGATCTCGGATCAGCCTCGCCGCTACGACTTCACTGCCATCTACAACAGCCACAAGATCCGAACCTGATCCTAATCGAGCACTATAGTTATAAATTTCCCTAAAGGCCTCCTGCTTGTGTTAGCGATCACCTCTTCATCGATCTGTGGCTTATCCTCGCTCGGTTCTCCCGAGGTTTGAGGTTTCTTCTTGCTCTTTGCCACCCCTTGGCCTGTCCTTGATCAGAGTCTATCCTCAAACTTAGACTCCTGACATCATCCAGACTCAACACAAGATCCCTGCAGATGGAAAAGGATATCCCCATCAGCCGGCTCCATTTAAAGAACTAAATTGCACCATAGACAAGGACTTGAGTGGCTTGTAAAGTGCACTGGAAATACTGAAGATCTCCTTGCATACGTTAGCTGTTATTTGTTTACGTCTCTGAATTTGCCAATTAACACAATGCAGAAAAACTGTTATGAGAGCTAGGAATTAGGATCAGTTTGGCCAGGTACTCTTGCACATGGTGTGAAACCAGAGGATAAGATTTCTGCAGTGAGAGGGTTTTCATCATGGTCAGCACACAAAAATGCCTGCATACTACATACTGTACACCACATTTTAATACAAACTGATTGTTTTGTGCTTTATTGTAAGTGCTTGTTGAAAGGCCTTTGCAATTTGCACTTGATGGTTAGTGGCTCACCTGACCATGATGTGTAGGTAATATACTCCCTGTGCAAGGAGCAGCAGAAAAAGTGTCCCCTCTCTGACATGTTCAATAAAAATATACATGTTCATCTTTTTTTTTTTTTTTTTTTTTTAAATAATTGTTAGGTATTTTATACTTTACCCAATACTCAGAGAGCCAGAGAGACAGGCATATCTTATTCTCTGATTAAGATATGTTGACCAAAATGTCTTTTTATTCAGCTAATCAGTTCTCAGTGTGAGCTTTAATTAGGTGCATGTGTTTTTATTTTTCAGGTACTGTAATTGGAGTTGTCATTTACACTGGAAAGGAGATGAGGAGTGTATTAAACACATCTCAGTCAAAGAACAAGGTGGGCTTTTTTATTCATTTACTTTTTTTTTTTTTTTGCATGTTCTGTTTTGTGTTGAAACAAAAGTAAATTTTTTGAGGATTGAAACGAATATTGAATTAATTCTGAGTATCGGAAACTTTTGTATTTTATTATGAAACATGGTGGTCTATATAATAGGAGTCCAGTAGTGTTTCATTGGTGGTTATCCTGGATTATAGTTCTGGATTCGCTCTTATTCTTTCTATGTCAGATTTCGGTTTTTGAACATGATGGCAAAAATAAAATCCCAATAAGCGCACTGAGTGAAGAGCCGCTGAAAGAAAACTATTGGTATTTCCCATATGTCATACTTGTGCACTATTCTACACCATTTTGTAGTAGTACTTGTGTGAGAAGTGTGTTCACACTATAAGTGCACATCAAATACCTAGATGATGCACTTATTTAACTAAAAAAACTAAATGTAGAATGTTAGACACGTTATACACTCAGTGGTTGAGGCGGGGCTACCAGGGCAGTGGGTGGGACTAACACCTAAAGTGGTGTTAAAGCTTCTAAAGTGCATACACTCAACACTAGAGTACATAGTCTTTAGTGTAAGTGCATAGTGTATAGTATGTCATTTGGGACCTAGCTCAGATGATTACACCTTGGATTAGACTTCCATGTATGGTTACCTGATTAGACTGCCATGTATGGTTACCTGATTGCACCTCAGATTAGACTGCCATGTATGGTTACCTGATTGCACCTCAGATTAGACTGCCATGTATGGTTGCCTGATTAGACTGCAATGTATGGTTACCTGATTGCACCTCAGATTAGACTGCCATGTATGGTTTCCTGATTGCACCTCAGATTAGACTACCATGTATGGTTACCTGATTAGACTACCATGTACGGTTACCTGATAGCACCTCAGATTAGACTGCCATGTATGGTTGCCTGATTAGACTGCAATGTATGGTTACCTGATTGCACCTCAGATTAGACTGCCATGTATGGTTACCTGATTGCACCTCAGATTAGACTGCCATGTATGGTTACCTGATTGCACCTCAGATTAGACTGCCATGTATGGTTACCTGATTGCACCTCAGATTAGACTACCATGTATGGTTACCTGATAGCGTCTCAGATTAGACTGCTATGTATGGTTACCTGATTAGACTACCATGTATGGTTACCTGATAGCACCTCAGATTAGACTGCCATGTATGGTTACCTGATTGCACCTCAGATTAGACTGCCATGTATGGTTGCCTGATTAGACTACCATGTATGGTTACCTGATTGCACCTCAGATTAGACTACCATGTATGGTTACCTGATAGCACCTCAGATTAGACTGCCATGTATGGTTACGTGATTGCACCTCAGATTAGACTGCCATGTATGGTTACCTGACTGCACCTCATATTAGACTGCCATGTATGGTTACCTGATTAGACTACCATGTATGGTTACCTGATAGCACCTCAGAT
>JAUCMX010000024.1:7281678-7301678 GCA_033459395.1 Hemibagrus guttatus
AAATTTTTATTATTATACAAAATATTTTGTTACTTTTTAAATATTATAAAATAATTATAAATAACGTTAAGACAAAATATATGAATCAAAACATTAAATAAAATGATGTCTTCAAATGTTTTTTTTAAAAATATGAATATTTGGCAATTTTCTAATTTCAAAAGTTTAAAAAGCTCCAGATTTTAGGGTGGCAGTAATGGCTAAAAGCTGCTTCACCTGATCTCTTATGGTTTACAGTAGAATATTTCAGAAACTCAGCATTGACTTAAATCATTCAGCACTTAAAGTAAAATTACCTTAAAACCTCAAACCAGTAATGTTATCTCTTCTCCTGGATCTTGTATGAACTCTTACTGCAGCGTTTAGCAATGCAGCCAGTAACCATTGTAAATGTGTTATAAGTAAAGAATAAAAAAAAAAATGATGCAGTGCATTGTAGGAAAAGGTGATGAGGTGGAGGGATGGAGCCTTAAAGGAAGTTACAATCCTGAAGTGAATTCTGTAACATCTGTAATGTTTTTTTCTTTTGTAGCAGACCTATTTGTATTTATTTAATATCAACACTTCATAAACATTTATTTATAGTTGTTCTGCATCACTTAAATTATAGCAGCGACAAGCAGTAGTTCCCTCACCAACCTTTCTCAGGTGTTTCTTTTTGGGTCTGGTTACGGTTAAGGTTTTTTCCTTGTCACATCTCAGGAAGCTTTTCCTCGCCACTCTCCTTTCTTGCGTGCTCGTTAAGGATCTTAATCTACATCAACATCTGTTGTTAAATATCGCGTTATTCTAGTACAACTGAACTGATTATCTTCATGCTCTCTGCTCATTTCACTCTCTTACGGTAGATTTGTATATATTTGACTATACAGTGACCCTGCATTATTGTATTCTGCTGGTTGCGAGTACACCGGTTCACTGCTACAATGCCATATTGTTGAAACACACTCAGTCTCAGGCTCAATATAGTTGATGGATTTCGCGTCATGAATATTCATGCCGGGGTGTACAAAGTCGTCATCAGATTTCACACACGAAACACCGGACAGCGACGGTAGGTTGAGCCGCTCCTTTCACTTTAAATGGGCCCGGGATGAATGGAGTAAAATATGCACTCCGTATTCATTGATAGCATCTTTAGCTCGAGGTAATTGAGGCTCTTTTTCCTCTGGGGTTGAATGAATAATGACTTCATCCGATCCCGATCCAGCCTCGCTAAGGAGGAAAGGAAAAAAAAAAACTTAGCTCCTCATTGTTTTGCCCTTATAAAAGGAGATTCTTCGCTTTCTGCTGGGAATGATGTCTTCTGTGTAAATTTTTCTTCATTTTAATCCCCCCATCCCCTATTTTCCCCACTAGCTCAAGCATGAAGCATGAAGTGAGGCAGCAGGGCGGCTGGGAGCAGCGGAGGGTGTTAAACCACAGCTGATAAATCAGTCACTGCTCACCCAGTTTGCTTAGTTCTCTGGGGATCGGGACATGACGAGCAAAGTTTTCGCTGGCATTTTTTTTCTTCTTTTCTTACAATCCCTTCCCCCGTCCTTTTCAAGCAGCCCTCTTTTTTTTCCACAGAGGGTCGAGTTATGTGTTGCTGTTTTTGTTAGCGTTCTTAGATGAAAGAGCTCTGTGTTGGGAGGCTCTGCTGCTGGTCTTAGCAGAAAGAAAAAGGAGGAAGACTTCTTTTTTGACATAATTTTCCCACATATTCCATTGGCTGAGGGGCACACTTGAAAATGAAAGGGAAAGCGAAAGCCTCTTTTGTCCAAAGGCCATTCCTGTATGGAAGCATTCCACTTTTCCTTTTCCTATTTTTCCTCCAGTGTTTTCATTAAGCAGCAGCAACAAGAGGGAGGTTTATGCAGAAATGCCACTCATCTCTGCCTACACACACACACACACACACACACATACACACACACAGAGCATGAGAACTTCTTGTGTTTTAGTCTTGCTGTGGTTCCGAGGTTTAGGTAGCTGGTCAGTGCTAGTCACTATTTTTATTTAATGAATTATTGATTGATCGGAAAGAGATCATTAAAACAGCAGTTTTGAAACTGGCAATTGTTCTAGTAACTCAACTCAGGTTTAATTCATAGACTGAGACTTGACTGAATGATGCTCTGGTTTAATAATGTTATCTATCTATCTGTCTGTGTGTCTGTCTGTCTGTCTGTCTGTCTGTCTGTCGTGTTATTGTTGATTTGGTGAAGTTTTCTGTGATGAGACTTAAATTTTTGGAAAAACTTTAGTTTTTGGAAGGAGTCTCCTGTGTCAGTGCTTGCTTTGTAAAAAGTCACAGAGGGCTTTCAGCTTTGTGGTTTCTCAGATGTTGTTGTTGTTGTTGTTGTTGTTTGTTTACCCTCTTATTAAGTTTAAAAGAACAAAAAAAATAAATGAATGCTTATGTAAGAATTGAGAACAGAAACTTTTGCAGACGTTCTACAACATTAAATATGGCTTTTTAAAGTCAAGTTGTCTTTTTAATGAATAAAATAGGAATCACTGGCAGTCTGGTGGAATAAAAGGGTTATAATAGTTTGGGACGTGCTGTTAAAGGGAAATAATCAGCTTCGGCTTCACGTTCACACGTTCTGGTACCTAAAACACTCCATCTTTATCTCAGTCTATAATCAGTCAGGAAAAATTAACATTTGTACATCTGAAGATACATACAGTTTTGAAAGCAGGATGCTTATATTGAAAATAAATAAATGCATTTTAATAAAAAAAAAAAAACCCATAATGACCCACTTTCTATCTCTTTCTCTCATTTTGCACTCTCTCAGGTGGGCCTGTTGGACCTGGAGTTAAATCGTCTGACTAAGGCCCTGTTCCTGGCACAGCTGGTGCTATCGATCGTCATGGTGGCTTTGCAGGGATTCATCGGGCCCTGGTTCCGCAACCTGTTCCGCTTCGTAGTGCTCTTCTCTTACATCATCCCTATCAGGTAGACCTGCCTTATTATATCCACTATACACCCATAGTAATATAACTGTTATAGCAGAACTAAAACATTTAGTCTCTTCTCTATGAACTATACTACAGTTTTAGGTGTTTTAAACACACCTCTTACACAGCGGACACGGATTTGGAGCCTAAAGGTGTGAAAAATATTCCCTTGATGGAAAAAATAGTTTGGTTACATTTAATCCACGTTTTAAATGAAAAAGAAAAAAAAAAACCAGATGCTTTCCTAGGCTTTTTAAACCTTGCTGTATGAATTGTAGCTGTGGCCAACTTTATTTTATTGAATCACATTATTCATTAAGGCTTCACTTGACCCAATAGCTCACTACATTTTGTTTTATATCCAACTATACACCGATCAGGCATAACATTATGAGCACTGACAGGTGAAGTGAATAACACTGATCATCTCCTCATCATGGCACCTGTTAGTGGGTGGGATATATTAGGCAGCAGATGAACATTTTGTCCTCAAAGTTGATGTGTTAGAAGCAGGAAAAATGGGCAAGCGTAAGGATTTGAGCGAGTTTGACAAGGGCCAAATTGTGATGGCTAGACCACTGGATCAGAGCATCTCCAAAACTGCAGCTCTTGTGGAGTGTTCCCGGTCTGCAGTGGTCAGTCTCTATCAAAATTGTCCTTTAAGTCCTGTAAGTATTCTTTAAGTCCTCCGTGGACTTAAAGGGTCTGCTGCTAACATCTTGGTGCCTGATGCACACCTTTAGGGATCTAGTGGAGTCCAGGCCTTGATGGGCCAGGGCTGTTTTGGAAGCAAAAGGGGGACCATCACAACACAATATTAGGCAGGTGTTCAAAATGTTATGCCTGATCGGTGTATATACAACAATAACAACAAGAACCTGCATCATATGGTGTGAAATAAATTCTTTACTCTCAGGAAATGTCTCTCTTAATTGGCTAAGCCCTGTAATACATTTCTTTGCCCAGTTGTCACATCCTCTGGATGCAGTATCACCATAATTGGCAAAAGCAGAGCTCTCCATTGCAGTAAAAAAGACTCCAGTAAAATAAATGGTTTTTCAAATATGCCTCTCTGCCTCTTGTGGCATACTTTGTTTCTCTCTTAGCAAACTATTACTTTTATGTATTCGTGTTTAGTCTGAGGGTGAATCTGGACATGGGGAAGTCAGCATACGGCTGGATAATAATGAAGGATGAGAATATCCCTGGCACTGTGGTGAGAACCAGCACCATCCCCGAAGAGCTCGGCCGCCTCGTCTACCTGCTCACTGACAAGACAGGTACCGACATCCGAGTAGAACTCTTTAAGGATTAATCAAGTTCTGACTTGTCATCTGACTTCTCACAAAGTGGATATAATTAGATTTTTAATCCCTGATTATATGCCATATTTATCCACCTGTCAGAAATGCAGCGTAATGTTGCCATGACAACGAGAAACCTGTCACACTAGTTCAGCATGTTAGATGACTTTCCAGTCGACTTGTTTAGGTTTTCATTTCTACACCAATTCTCGATTCTGATTGGTCAGAAGGTATTGATTGATTTTGTATAACAGCAGCTCTGAATGTAGAGCAGAGTGTGATTAAAATGTAGGGTTTAAATGAATGCACTGATTATGTAAGCATTTCTATAATAACAGATTATTCACTCAGATTTTTATGGCAGACCCTTTACCTAATCTAAAGCTCATGATAGATAAAAGCAAGGAAATTTTATTCATTATTATTATTTAAATGTAAGCAGGATACACAGGTTCATGCAGTGACTACATGCTACGTTCAGATAGAAATTCAAACAGTTTAAGCTACTCCTGTATGAATGAATGCATTAAGGCTTTTTAATCAGTCAAACACTTCATGATTTATTGGACTGTATGTGCACAAAGCTCTAATACCAGGTTCATTGTTTTGCTTTTGTTTTTTAGGCACCCTCACTCAGAATGAAATGGTGTTTAAAAGACTCCATCTGGGCACGGTGTCATATGGGATGGACACCATGGACGAGATCCAGAGCCATATTATACAGTCATATGCTCAGGTGAGACAGAACAAGGATTTATTTGAAGGATTTGTTATTGGTTTGTTTAAAGGGTTGATTCCGTGATGGCATGACGGTCACTGAGCCCAAATAAATTTTTTTAAATCAAATTTCATCATGGGGGGGCACGGTGGCTTAGTGGTTAGCACGTTTGCCTCACACCTCCAGGGTTGGGGGTTCGATTCCCACCTCCGCCATGTGTGTGTGGAGTTTGCATGTTCTCCCCGTGCCTCGGGGATTTCCTCCGGGTACTCCAGTTTCCTCCCCCAATCCAAAGACATGTGTGGTAGGTTGATTGGCATCTCTAAATTGTCTGTAGTGTGTGATTGCGTGAGTGAATGAGAGTGTGTGTGCCCTGTGATGGGTTGGCACTCCGTCCAGGGTGTATCCTGCCTTGATACTCAATGACGCCTGAGATAGGCACAGGCTCCCTGTGACCCGAGAATAGATCGGATAAGCGGTAGACAATGAATGAATGAATTTCATCATTAAAACTAAGAAACTTATGCATTCGAAAAAAAGTATTAATACATCCCAGTCAACACTGTCTTTCTATTTTTTTTACACGGTGTCTGCTGATGATGGCTGCATTTTGCTCCTGAACAATTTACTTAATTGAAAGTAACAGGGTTGAGTAGCATTTAAGACTTATTAAATTATAAAAAAAAATTATTATTAAAGATTATTGTTAGCGTGATACACTATCTCAGCAATTATTGATTGAATGTTTGTATGTATGATTTCTATGGAGTGATCATTGTGTCCAGCATATTTTGGATTGATTTTGGATTTTGGAATTGATCCAAACAGAGTCAAGGTCACAGCAAGGTCAAATGTTTTGTCCTTTAGTTTTGATTTGTTTTGCTTCTAATAGCTTCCTTCCTGTTTATCATGTAGAGATGTTGCTTTATACATTCATGTTCAAGATTTTGGAATTCATACAAACAGGATCACAGCAAGGTCAAATATCTGAATAAGTTTTTTCTTCAGTGGCTTCCTTCCGGCTTGAAGTATATCTCAAGAGTATTTCAGGAGAAAAGGATTAGTCAAAGGAAGGACTAGACATCTTGTTGGTGTTGAGTTCTACTATTTTTATTAATCGTTTGAGTATGTTTTATAACAGTCTTTCGTGACCTCGAGAGTCAAAATCAGTGTCCTTGAAAAGAAAGGACCAGTGTCCTTCCTCTTGATTGTGTGACTTCAGATATTCCATAGTACTGAATGTGTTTAGGTAACAGGGTTAAGTGAATGTTATAATCTGTTATAGCATTTAATCTATCATAATCTGTAATGAACACATTTGGATCCATCGTCACATATCTGTTAGTTTCTCAAAATTGTTGTTCATCAGCACATGAATGCGTGTGTGTAAGCCATAGACCTCATTGATTCTTATGCCACAACATACATTTACAGAGATGATGATGTGACTGGCAGATTAACTGGATCTGTAACAGCCACAGCAATCTATCATTTCCTTGTTATATCTGTTCCCCTAGAGGGCACTTCAGATGGCGTGTAATGAAATCCTGGTGAAATTGAATTAGACAGGCATCAATAAACATAATGTGGGTTATTGATAAGCGCTCGTTTATTTGCTCAGTGCTGAGATGACTGCAGTCGTGTGTGTAGTGCTGGGTCAAGGAGAAGGCTGGGAAAACAGGAAAGATGGCCTGTGTGTTCACTCGAATGTCTCATCATCATCTTACAAAAATTATAAGAACACAGGAGACGCCGAGAGCATGAGAGTCTAACATGTATGGTTTAGCCACAGCATATTTTTGAGTAACCTGAAGAATGCTGCTTTAACCGGAGAAGCCGAAAAGTACAGATTCTAAAAAAAAATGCTAATATATTTTGCTTGACGATGAACACAATTCATCACAAAAATGGGAAAGGACATAATATATGTGCTTCTCGATCTGGTAGTGGTTTGTCCTGCTTATCCATTAACTTTGGTCTTAAACCAGGTGGGTGGGAATGTGATGTCTTTGTCCCCTTAAAAAATTAATTAAGGTCATGGTTGTTATAGTGAACTTTTGCCCTTACTGTTTTCTTAGTGCTGCTTGGCAGACATCTTAGAAAACAGTCTTCTTCAATAAATTATTCTTATTTATATTTTTTTTAATCGCAGCTGTACAGTGGTGGCTGAAGTGGTTAAGGCTCTGGGTTGTTGATCGGAGGTTCGCGGTTCAAGTCCCAGCACCACCAAGCTCCACTGTTGGGCAATTGAGCTAGGCCCTTAACACACACCCCTTGCGCCAGGGGAACTGTGTAATAGCTGCCCCTGCGCTCTGACCCCTAACCTCCTCAGCTTGGATATGTGAAGAAAAGCCTTTGACTGAAGAGTGTTTTTTGGTGGTGTTGGGGTTTGACCTTTTGATCGGGAGTCCAACAGCTTTTCCTTCCGGAGGCTAAACAGTGACCATAAGTCCACATGTTGCCTTAGCTCTCCCATTTTTACGCCTATGAGTGTGTGAGTTTGTTGTGCATGGTTTCAGTTTGAAGCCTGTCATCTCTGCTCCTCTGTGGAGCTCTCTGAGGGAAAAGGGGCTAATCGGGAGAAATCACCCGCTCTAGTGGAGCAGAGCCTCCCTCATCAGACACACTCGCACATACACACAGACGCACACACAGCAGCTGGTGGTTGCAGCCCTCATGGACCGTTATGACAGGAGAAAGATGAATGATGTGTCTTTGTATCTCCCTTAGTGGGGAAATGAGCTGGTAGTTCAGAACATGACATGAACATGAGCACGCACTGTGTTCTCTTTGGGATATAACACATTAAATAGACAGTAGATTATATATTATTAAATTATATTGATGCACCTTGCTGGCTGAGGTTTACTTCTTATACTTGTATAATTGCCATGTCCATCATCTTCTTTTTTCTCATCCTTTTTGCAAGTAATTGCAAGCCAATTTATCTATTAGGATAAGAGCATGTCATTGAGATTTGAGTATTCTGCAGGTGAGCTCAGCTGTGTCTAATGGCAACAGTGCCAGCTCTACGCCCTCCCATAAGGCACCACCATCCGCGCCCAAGGTGCGCAAGAGCGTGAGCAGTCGCATTAACGAGGCTGTGAAGGCCATCGCCTTGTGCCACAATGTCACACCTGTCTACGAATCCCGGGCTAACAGTGCCAGCGCCGAGCCCGAGGGCACGGAGGCTGACCAGGACTTCAGCGATGCCAACCGAACATATCAGGCCTCCAGCCCAGATGAGGTGAGTGCAGTGTAGAAGCACAGCCACTGAACTGCAATCTATATAATTATACAGAGTACAGACAGACGATTTTATTACTGAGCTATTTCTCATATACGGATAAATTACTGCTGTCAAATCGCTTTACTATTGCAGTTAAAATTAAAGTTATGTAAAATAATGTGCCTTTAATTTTATTTTGACATAATGAATATAAGCATATTCCTTAATATTTCATAAACCACAGATGAGGAAACTTTAGTCTATTAATAATATTGTTTCTGATTCATTTTTGTTTGTCTGATTCTTTCTGCTATTCAATCTTTCTTACAGTCAAGGTAATTTAAAAAAATGGGAGAAAAAGCTATTAGTTTGCTTTTGCTTTTTTAGGCTATGCTGGGCTACCTATGAGAAACAGAAAAATGAGAAACCGAGGCCAAACCCCGAACAGCTTCCTTTTCCATACATATACTCACTACATAACATCATTGTAGAACCTAAGTAGTGCACTGTATGCCTGATGATAGAACAGCATTTGTGACACAGCCATGGCAAAAGCTGCTACACGGCTCTGATCAGACTTCCTGTCTGTCAGGTGTACTGAACATGGCAGGTATTTGTCAGATTATTTCCAGTCCAATCTTTTACATCCAGGCTTATATAGACAAGAGGTTTAAGAAACTGAATTTGAATCGGAGAAAGAAAAAAAAAACAAGTGCACACTTGTGAACCTGTATCCATACTGTTGTTTCAGACTTATTCATTTCAACCTAGATGCATTAATGTTTATGAAATGTCTATCCCTTTTCCACTCTGCCTGAAATGTGACACTTTTTCACATTCTGTTCTCTCTGAATGCCTTGTTTCAGTACCTGCCAGGACAGATACCTTTACACTCCAAAATAATAAGTTGCATTAATAAACTGGCCTTCTGCTCCTTCCATCTTTATAATGTGTGTAATCCTATATAGGCAAATATTTGGCATTTATGAGTGCTCTAGTCTAGAATTTACTGCCTCACTGAATGATAACATAGACATTGTTTTGTTAGAGAAATCCGAGAGGACGCTTAATATATATCGGAGACGGGGAGGGCATGAATAGGTCACGCATGAGGAAATTTTCGGGTTGAGACACCAAGCGCATATTTATGACTGACTTCTTACTGTATAATAGTAAAGTAATAAAACATTATAAGCCAGTGAGTTCAGTGCAAGCAAGAGGTGTTAAATAGCACAGATGCCTGGGAGGTTGAAGAGATCTAGCACAAGGTATTTCAGCTGTTTATTTTCGTTATCAAAACTTCTCTTTCTAGCTGAGAGGTGTGCACTTCTGACACAACTTTATGTGGTATAAATCCAATAGCATTTGTTATATGGAAGCGTTCTCTAAAATATCGACATCTCGGAGAAAATCCAGTCATTCCAAATTTCTATAGATGATCATTTTATGCTCCCAGAATACCTTCCTTTCTTGTTTACTAGAGCATTAATCTTTGCCTTCAAGCCTTTCTTTAGACATAAATGTCTTCTAAGGGGTGTGAGAGAGAAAAACTGTCCATCTATTCGAGTGGAATTGCCTGTCCTCTTTTCTCCCTTGATATGTCTATTTATTTATTTCCTTTAATGCTCACGTCTTATCTGCCCTGTCGTCTCCCTCTCTCAGAGTGATCAATATTTAATTTTCTCAGGGGGTGTGTGTGTGTATGTGTATGTGTGTGTGGTGTGTATGTGTGTGTGTGTAGGTATGTGTGTGTGTGACTTGTCAGTATCTGCATCTACAGTGCATTCAAGGCCTCTTCTGCTTTATACTGACAGTCTACAGGGTCAGGTGATCATAATGAAGGCTCAGTATCACAAAACATTTTATTCTGAAATCGTATAAACAAACTAGCCTTTCAAGAAAAGCCAGAATTATTCCACCATTAAGTAACCAGTCAGAATTTATTTCACCAAAATTGTTGTAAAAGTCGGATAAAATCACAACTTTAACACAATCATTTACATCTATGTGAGTCTTTTGTTGTTGGTGTGTAATTGTTATAGAGCCACATTTTATGTGATCGATGACACAATTTAACAACCGCTCTTGGGTTTCAGTTAACCAGTGTCTTTTAATCACAAGTGTCTGCACGTGTACATTTTTCAATTATAAAGGAATTTTCTATTCTTTTTAGTACAGGATCACGTCAGTTGCGGTAATCACACATGCACTCAATATGCAGTTGATAGAAATATTGTTTAATAAACACAAAACTATTCTTTTTGTGTCGTTTTTAACCCTAACACATTAGACGCTTAAACCCAACTTTGCCATGTAGCAGTATAATCCCAAATTGCTGTAGAATGTCTAGTGCAGGAAATGCTGCACACCATCACTCACTCACTCCCAAAGTGTGATGTTCTGTAGGTGGCCCTGGTGCGATGGACAGAAAGTGTAGGCCTGACCCTGGTGAACAGAGATCTGAGCTCACTACAACTGAAGACTCCAGCAGGCCAGATCCTGACATTCTGCATCCTGCAGGTCTTCCCCTTCACCTCCGAGAGCAAGCGCATGGGCATCATCGTCCGGGTGCGTCCGAGTGTGTGTGTTACCTTAGACATTAGGGAATGATTGTATTGATGTGAAAGATTTATTACATGTAGGTAAAATTTAAAGGTAATAAATGTAGATCTTTTCCATTTTAAATCTAAATTGAAATTGTAGGAGGAGGCCACTGGGGAGATCACGTTCTACATGAAGGGGGCAGATGTTGCCATGGCCAGTATTGTGCAGTACAACGACTGGCTTGAGGAAGAGGTAAGAGTAAAGTGGGATTAGCTCAATGAGCTGTTTTATAAACGTGGAATCTATTCGGACTAAAAGCATGAATGAAAATCAAAACCCTCCAACTTTTTTCACAATTAAATCGAAATAATCATCAGGACAGTGCAGACTGAACCTCAGTTATAAATGCCAGTCTTCATTTTCCATTCTGAGGTTCATAACACATAACATTGAACAACTCACTGAACATTGGAGGTGACCTTTATTAATTAATTAATGAGTGGCCTGAATAGAGGAATGTTCCTGGGAGGCAGTATAGCGCTGCATGTCATAATCCTGGCTGTGGTGAAAATGATGTGTGCGTATGTAGATGCGGGTGTGTGTGTGTGCTTGTCGATAAGTAATCAGAGATGAGCATCAGCCTGTTGGGTTTTCATATCAAAAATAAACTTCCGCCCTAATTCTGTGTAGTCTAGAGCGCTGAAATCCTCCTAGGGCTGTATTTTTCCCTATTGATTCTGTGAAATGTGTGTTTGTGTTGACATTCAAGTTCTCTAGGTTTTGCTCCAGGTTGTTAACACAGTTTCTGTTTAATTAATTATTTATTTATTTGTAATGAACACGATTTATTATTGAGTCAGATACTCAATAATAAAATGCTGTATAATCTGATGTTCCTACTGCTGTTAGTCGCCAGTGCTGTGAATGAGTAATGTCATGGGTTGTGTCAGATCAGGCTGGAAATTCTGATGCAATGCTCAGATACGCAAATCTTTACCTACCCGCACTTCAGGCACGAAAGAAGTTTAACTACACGGTGAAAGGCAGGAGCCACAGCCAATCTGGGAAAGATGAACACAACCTCTGTTACTAAATGCTATTCCACAGGTAGTTCAGGATGGCTTTTTTGAACCAAAGAGGTTAAAGAACCTGAAATTTCATGATAATACACCCAGGAGCTTGCCTAATTTGATGAGCTTGCCTAACAAAATAGGCCCAATGGCTTGATGGCTTGATTCATTGGATGATATGGTACCTGGCATGTTATCAGTTTAAGCTAGCAAGCTAATTGTAGCTATTGTTAGTGATGAATAAAATAGTAACTATGCTACAGGTTTGGCCACTTGCATAAAAATCACCAAGTGTAAGAGGATGCACATCAAAACTGAACCTACTTTTGGCAAATGCAAGTTTATTAGCATGTAACTAACTAATCTAATCTATTTAACTCACTGACCTGTACTTTTAATGATATATCAGAGGGGTTTTTTTCCCTATCTTGCATATTCGTAGAATTTGTATACTGAGATTTTTTTCAAAAGTTGTAGAAAATTATTCCGAACTCCTTGAGTGTGTGTCTGTGTGCGTCTCAGTGCGGAAACATGGCCAGAGAGGGACTTCGGACATTGGTGGTTGCTAAGAAGTCTCTGTCCGAGGAGCAGTACCAGGATTTTGAGGTACATAATGCACAATACTTATGACTGTGATTTAGTTGAGTGATTTTGTGATGTTATTATCCTTTATTACTGCGCGGTGCCTCTGTAGAGTCGTTATAACCAGGCGAAGCTGAGCCTGCATGACCGTGCTCTGAAGGTTGCTGCAGTGGTTGAAAGTTTGGAGAGGGAGATGGAGCTGCTGTGTGTGACCGGAGTAGAGGATCAGCTGCAGGCCGACGTCAGACCTACGCTGGAGCTTCTACGTAATGCTGGCATCAAGGTCCAGCCACTCACTCACAAAAATCTCTTACACAGCCTAATATTTCAATCAGGATTACAAGGCAACAGAAATGTTCCTATGCATTGCTGGGATTTTTTATTTACATTTATTTCTATTACATACATTACAGATCTGGATGTTGACCGGAGACAAGCTAGAGACTGCTACATGCATAGCCAAAAGTTCTCATCTGGTGTCCAGAAATCAAGATATACATGTTTTCAGGCCGGTCGGTGTTAATTCATATACATATATACAATAATCAGCATTGTGTGAGTGTCAGATTGCTTAATGATCGACTGTTTGGGAATCTATGAATTATTAGGTGGGTTTTAATTACAAGTTCTACCGTGTCTGTTGGAAGGTGTCTAACCGAGGCGAGGCCCACCTGGAGCTGAACGCTTTCAGGAGGAAACACGACTGCGCTCTGGTGATCTCGGGAGACTCTCTGGAGGTAGGCCAGCCTAAACACTCTGCATTATTGATGAGGTTTGTCTTAGGTGGTGCAAACCTGAAACAGAAAGAACCATGTATATCTAGAGATTTTGAAAAAGAACAGCAGTGAAATCCTTGTCTCAGTGTGTGCACGCATGCATGTTTTCCCAGTTGTGTCTGCGTTACTATGAACACGAGTTTGTGGAGCTGGCGTGTCAGTGTCCGGCCGTGGTGTGTTGCCGCTGTTCTCCCACACAGAAGGCCCAGATTGTCAGACTGCTGCAACAGCACACAGCCAACAGAACCTGCGCCATTGGTCAGCGCTCTCTCTCTCTCTCTCTCTCTCTCTCTCTCTCTCTCTCTCTCTCTCTCTCTCTCTCTCTCTATCTCTCTCCCTTTCTCTCTCTCTTTCTCTTTCTCTTTCTTTCTCTCTCTTTCTTTCTCTCTCTTTCTCGCTCTCTCTTTCTCTCTCTCTCTCTCTCTCTCTCTTTCTCTTCTCTCTCTCTCTCTCTCTCTCTCTCTCTCTCTCTTTCTCTATTTCTCTTTCTCTCTCTCACACACACACACACACACACACACACACACACACACACACACACTCTTTCTCTCTCATACACACACTCACTCACCCTCTCTGTCTCTCTCTTTCTCTCTCTCTCACACACACACTCACTCACCCTCTCTGTCTCTCTCTTTCTCTCTCTCTCTCACACACACACTCACTCTCCCTTTGTCTCTTTGTCTCACCCACACAAACACACACACACTCACATTCTCACACACACACACACACACATTCTCTCTCTCTCTCTCTCTCTCTCTCTCTCTCTCTCTCTCTCTCTCTCTCTCTCTCTGTCTTCTTTCTCTCCCTGAGAAAGAAATTGACATTGCCTTAATGAAAATAAATATAAATATATTCCTGTATTTGTATTAGCTCTTTCCTTTTAAAAACTTTATTTTGATGACTTCCTCTATAATGCATATCATAAGACATATCTAGAATAATGGTTTAAGAGTAGCTTGCCTTATGATTTCAGTATTGATTGACACTTTAATCTAAATAGAAATTTAGTGGGCTTAATTTCTATTCTTCCAGTTTTAAATTTATTTTGGAATATATACAAAAATTCACCAAGGACTAGTATAAAGACATTAAATTAACTTTATTTTAACTATATCTTCTAGCCATTTGCTTTCTAAGGAGATTCTATATCCGATGTAAATGTTTTTTGACACGCTGTTTTATCCGTCCTCTCCGTACAGGTGACGGAGGAAACGATGTCAGTATGATCCAAGCTGCAGACTGTGGTATCGGCATCGAAGGAAAGGTAACGTGATTCCCATCAAAACTGTCTGACTGAGTGTAACGCTGTATATCGCTCGGCTAACCTGTATCTTTCAATTCTAATATTCATACTCTGCTAAAGTGTGCTTAAAGGATAGACTGGAAATTGGAAGGCTAATTTTATTATTATAGAAAACAAAGGAATGTGTTAGTATAAATCATTATATGTATTAAACGTTTACAGTTCCCTGATAATGAGAGATTTTGCTAGTGTGTGGTTTGTTATTGTGTGTAGGAAGGTAAGCAGGCGTCTCTGGCTGCAGATTTCTCCATTACACAGTTCAAACACATCGGAAGGCTGCTGGTGGTGCACGGACGCAATAGCTACAAACGCTCCGCAGCCCTCGGCCAGTTCGTCATGCACCGCGGCATGATCATCTCAGCCATGCAGGTAACACTTAGAAATGTGTTTGATTAAAACTTTAAATGTCTTTCTTCTCAACAAGTGTTTAACATAATTGTACTTAGAATTACTAGTTTTTTTTTTGTGTATGTTCATTCAGAGGTTGTGTCTGTTCCGTAGGCCGTGTTTTCCTCTATTTTCTACTTTGCGTCTGTTCCTCTGTACCAGGGCTTCCTCATGGTCGGGTAAGTGCGCTATGATGATGCGTCTTGATTGTATTTGGATGTCTGTGTGCTTTTCTTTATCTAGTTAACCTTTTCCATTGCTATACAACATGTATGCATTTCTGTCTGTCCATCTTTCAATGCACGTGCATTCTGTTAATTCAGCGTTGCTTATATTTACAGCTATGCTACAATCTTCACCATGTTCCCAGTGTTCTCTCTGGTGCTTGATCAGGATGTAAAGCCAGATATGGCATTGCTTTACCCTGAGCTTTACAAAGACCTTACAAAGGTAATGCCACAAAACGTGCTTAACCACCTTCAAAAACCGGTCCACTTCATTCATAAAAGGAGTAGACTTGACAAAGTTCCTTGATGAATAAAACATAAGTATCAGTTTGATATGGGTTTTTTTTGGCTTTTAGATTTATTGTCTTTTGCTTTGATTGATGCATGTCAATGATTATAATTTTGATTCTCTCCTTTGCTTTAGGGACGCTCCTTGTCATTTAAAACCTTTCTTATTTGGGTCTTGATAAGTGTGTATCAAGGTAAAACATCTTGATATTTGGCATGTGTCTTCATTTCTTTTGGTGTTTATTAGTTCTGACCGGTGTTTATTGCCCTTCTGCTGCCAGTAGATTTGTATTTGTGAAATTAGCTAAAATAAACTCAAGGCATAACATTTAAACTCACGCCCTCTGGAAGTGCCTTAACCCGTTCTTACAGCAATATCCACTGATATACTTTCAACATCATAGAAGCAAACACACAATTAAAAGCAAAATGACAAAAACATTATTGCACCCAAGTGTACCATGCTCTGCATCTCAGATAAAACTTTTATCCGGAAACTCTGAAGTACCAGCCGCTTTTCTGTCACGTAAACGGATCCGGCCATGCAGTGAGTGAGAGGAGAGAGATCAGTGTCCCTGTCCAACCGTGACATCCCGACAGCTCCCGCTTTTTAATTAAACCTCGATACACAGAGAAAAGCGACAGTGGGGTCTATACGGGCGACAGCCTCATTTAATCCGGCAGTTAACTCTGAGGAATGCCCCAGGCCTCCGCCACTTGAGGAGGCGCAATTATGTGATCAGTCAGAGGCCATTAGGCTCAGCCAGGGTGCCATTTATGATGAAAATGAAAAAGGAGACTGATACAGTAGGCAGTGGAGAGCAGCGTTAAAGCTGAGACTCCAGATCAAAATCTGTGTTACTTTCTCATGTATGTACATTTTATGTGTGGATCAGAGTTGTGTAGCAAACACAGGTTGAATGCTTTTGGAAACATTAGTGCATATTCTCAGTAATGATTAGTTCTGAATGCAATTGAACAATGGCACTAGGTTATATTGTCATATGGTTATGTACACTGTACAGTGATTGACCACTAAGATTGAATTATTCCCATTTTGTCCACCAGGGGGCATCCTGATGTACGGCGCCCTAGTGCTATTCGATCAGGAGTTTGTACATGTCGTGGCCATCTCATTCACGGCTCTGATTCTTACCGAGCTTCTGATGGTGGCTCTGACTGTACGGACCTGGCACTGGCTCATGGTGGTGGCGGAGTTCTTCAGCCTCGGCTGCTACCTCGCCTCACTCGCCTTTCTGAATGAGTACTTTGGTAAGAATGCCAGCAACCTGATTCTGTTTGCTTAAAAGCAACACTGACACTTAATAATCCACTTCTGTGAAATACATTCGGCTAGTATTCAGAAAGGTGTAAAATATTCATAGGATTAGATGAGTATTAATAGCAGTGAGACCATTATACCAGATACACCTGTTCATCAATCTACCTATTACCTATTAGTAACTACTTGTGGTACTGGCGAATTATTATTATTATTATTATTATTATTATTATTATTATTATTATTATTATTATTATTTAATATAACAGTTGTAGATATTTTTTTTTTGTAGGTGTATAATTGGTTGGCACATCGAGGGAAGTCCAATGTCATTGACGTCATTGGTCAATTTTACTGTTGAATTCTCGATTCTGATTGGTCAGAAGGTGCTGATTAAATTTCAGCAGTAGTTCCAGCTGCCAGACAAATCACTGGTTTATACTGTTTATATTTGTAACAACGTAGAAATAAGAGACACTCGATAAATGGATTAAAAATGCGTGTAATCTCTGATATTGTCGGGTTTTCTGTGAGGAGACCTATTTCATTTTTTTTAGGAGTCTCGAGTATCTTAACAGTCATAGGTAAAGCTGTAATTTTAAATTTCTCAGCACAGGAAGGTCTTACAGAAGGACGGCTTTGTGATTTCTCAGTAACACGACTTTACAGCTTTACAAAACAACTGATTATAGCTGCTAACGCAAATCAGGAACTAGCTCAAAGGATTTCAGACGTAACAATAAATAAAAGTTATTCTTTTGTATGCTTTCCATCCTAATATGTTACTATTGAAACAATAACAGAATAGGTGCATTCATATAAATCTGAATTAACTCGCAGCTGGCGTTATTGACGTCATAGCTGCTGTTACAGAAATTTAATTGACATCTTTTGACCAATCAGATTTGAGATTTCAGCACCACTATGGAATAACAGTGTTTTAATGAAGGTCTCGTCCACTGCTCGATTTATAAGCTCTTTGCTCACTCTCTTTCTCTAATCCATCTGTCTTTCTTCCTCCTGCTGCTTTGCTCTGTGGCTTTCATTCAGGCATAGGTAGAGTGTCCTTAGGATCCTTCCTGGGTATGTCCTCTGTTCTCTAAACTCTCATGGACTCCCTCCCTCCGACGCATGTCTTTTCCCTCTCATGTATGGAGTCACCTCTCGCTCATACTCATGTGCTGTGACTGTGCTATGAATCACTGACTTTTGTTCTTCCTTTTCTAGAACATTCCACCATCACTACTCACTGTCTCACCATGTGCCAGTCCCTTTCCCAGTCAAACACAATAACATGCTAGATGTTGTAGAAGCAGTGATCTGATCTGCTCTTTCTCTCTCTCTCGCTCTCTCTCTCTCTCTCTCTCGCTCTCTCTCTCTCTCTCTCTCTCTCTCTCTTACCTTGTGTTATTCCATCAGATCTGTCATTCATCACGACCAAGACATTCTTGTGGAAAGTGTGTGTGATCACGCTGGTCAGCTGCCTGCCTCTGTACATCATCAAGTACCTGAAGCGCAAGTTTTCGCCGCCCAGTTACTCCAAGCTGTCCTCCTGAGCTGACCGACACTCACCCAGTCACAGCGTCAAAGCACACACATATATAGCAGCTTAATAGACACTATAGCAGGCATAGTGACTGTAGCTGTTCAGGTTTGGAGATCTCTTAGAGCTTTATGAAGCTGGTGTGTCTGGTTTAAGTGTCTGATTAATGCCGTATGCTTCATGCTGTGGGGTATTACTCTATCCAGCTTTTCATTTATCGCTGGGTTGTTAATGGACAGCGTGTGCACTCGGCACAACAGAAGACGTGCTGGGAATACTTGAAAAAAAAAAGAAGCACAAAAAGAGACCAAGAAAGGACTCCACTGATAGAATTGGTAAGATTATTTGTAGAAGAAAAGATGGATCTTTATTAGGCGCTTCCTTTATTTGAGTGCACTTCAATCTAACCTGTGATTGTTTACTTTCCGGGGCTGTTCGGAGATTTTTTTTATATACGTAGTGTTTTGTAATAACGTAATGTGTAATAACGTGCATTATTACAGCAGGATGGATTGTTAGAATGAACTAAGGGGTTGTTTATGAATGGGAAAACAGCAATGCTATTACTATCTGCGAGGATTTTTTTCATCTTCGATTGTCTTTTTTTTTTTTAAGATTTCTATGCCTGCTGAATTCAGAAAGTTGTCTTATTTATTATAGATCGATGGGCCGGTTTAGATGTTAGGGTTTCTCTGTTCTCCCTGCCTGTGTGTTGCACAAATGACTATCAACATATTCAAATGGCTGGATTTCCACTTATCTCTGATTGGTACAAAATGAAGAAAACAAACCATAAAATGTGCCACAGTGCTGTTTTTTTTCTTTTCTTTTCTACAAAGGGACTCGTTCATCTGTAAACAAAAGCTTCAGGAAAATTTAGGAAGATACAAGAAATTCACACTGACACTTGAGTAAGAAGTATTTATTTTAATCCTCAGCCTCACCAGTGCAACTCTTAACACAGAACGGTTACCATTGATGAGTGTTATATTTGTTTTGTTTATGGGTGCGCATCTTTACCACCAGTCATTCCATCATGTAATATATGTGTGGCGGCCTGGGAAAACCCTTCACATGCTCATACTTGGCATGTAGTTATCCCAAAAATCGTTCTTTATTCCAGTTTTTCTAAAAATGCTCAAAAGACCTCTATATTTATTTCTAGTCTACTAATGAAAAAAAAAAACAATGTTAAAGAATTACATTGAAAAATACACTCTTGCTTTGAATAACAGCATCATCCACATCACCTGCCTCATCATCTTAAAAAACATCTTTTCACTCAACTGACCTCTCTTTATACTAACGATGAAGAAATGCTCGCTGATTCGTTAATGTAGTTCGTATGAGTGTGTAAGTGCTCTCCTCTCTTTTGATGATGATTCAATGCGATCACAACGGAAATATTTAGACAACCGGTAACTGATTACATATCGAATTAGACTCAATTAGGTTGATGTCGATATAGCTATGGCACATAGCTATACAACTACTTAATCAAATCCTAAGAAAAGCACATTAGCAAGATTCGAATATCTTTAACCAGACTCCTTTCTTTCTTTCTTTTTTTAAATAACCTCTGTGTTTGTTGAATTGACTCCTTACAGGCAGACACCCAAGGAAAAGTTAACACTGGGTATAGTAAAAAACTGTATATTTATGCTTTCTTTAAGTAACTGTGCCAGAGTATATCACTGGTAGAAACCTTTGATCAAAACCCAGTTCATCTTTTTTCCAGAATTAGGCCACAGGAACATTTTCCCAATCCGTTACTCATATAGTCTTCATCGGG